>JANQBM010019937.1:0-11663 GCA_025594535.1 Erythroxylum domingense | reverse complement strand
ACCTCTATTTTGTTCGGAGGTAAAAATTTAAGGATCCTGTTCGTCTAAGTATCCCTGGTGGGGAATCCCTCCCCCGTAGGCTGCGGGTCCAGATGTCACGCAAGATGTCGGGCCCTTAGACCCGCCCGGGGAGGTGTTCCAGCATATAAAGATATTAGAAGTATTAGTAAAAATCATAAAAAAAGAGTTACAATTAAAGTATAAAAATTAAAGGGTCAATTAAGAGGACAATTTTATAAGCTTTAGAGATTTTAATATAGGCAAATCGACTATAACTATAAAGGGATATAAATTTATTTTTTAAAGGAATAAGCAACATATTAATTGGAGTTATCTAGAAGAAAGTATAGCCATTTCCATGTCAGTTGTCTAATAGAACTAAGAATTTTGTATTCAAATTTATGAGATTTATTTAGGGGCAAGGAAAGGTTTGCATTAGGCTAGTATCAATAATTTGGTTATAAATGTAAGCAAGTTTTGAATTAATAAAATAATATCCTATTGTAACTTTAGATCGATATTGCTTGACATTGGGTATCATAGGTGGACTCTTAAGGTATATTTGGGTCATTTGCTCAGTGCTACTGGGGGCTTGGTCCTGACTTTTGTTCATCACCCTACTTAAAAGAAATATAATTTTTGAAAACTTCGATAACTATTGTAATGATTGTACTAAAATCTTTCATAGTCCTCCTATAAAAATTAGATAAACTATAGAAACTTCTTACATCAATTTTAGTTGGTCATTTTATAATATCCTTAACCCTCTTTTCATTTACCTTTTTCCCTTTAGAACTTACAATAAATCCAAGAAAAAAACTACTTTATCCATGTAAAATGAATACTTCTTTATATTAGCATATATTTTTCTTTTCTTAAACATTCAAAATAATTTTTACAATATCGGTATGTTCATCTCAAGTCTTATTATATATCACAATATCATTAAAAATAAACAACAATAAATTTTTTAATAAAAGTTTACAAATCAATGTTCATTAATCTCATAAAAGTATTAGGTGTAGTGGCTAATCCAAAAGGCACCATTAACCTCCAATATAAATCATATTATGCTTTAAAGGTTATTTTCCTCTCATCACCTTCTTTCATCTTAATTTGATGATATAAATTTCATAAATCAATTTTTAAAACAAACAAGATCTATGTAATTCATTAAGCATGTCATATAATAGGAATTGTATGTTAATAATTTACCATTATTTTATTGACAACTCGATAACCAACATGCATTTTAAACTGCTGATCCTTTTTAGGAATAAGAAAAACTATAATAATACATGAAATCATGCTTTCTCTAATATAAAATTTTGACAAAAGCATATCAACTTTCCTTTAAAGCTCCTCAGTATCCTTCAAATTACTTTTAAAGGCTAGTCGATTCGGAATGGTAGCACTGGTGGTAAATCACCAGGATCGTCGTCAGGGAATATATCTTGAAATTCCTAAAAAAAAATACTAGGCAAGAAAATGTTATGATTGTTAGTGTTAAGACAAACATATTTTTATAAAGTAAAATCCTAAGCTGGTTAGAATAATAATCTTTCTTTATCTCAGTCTCTTTAGTATAAAAGTTTACTTATGTCTTTAGGTTTATGAAAAAGAGTACATATTCTTATTATGTCTTTTTATGGCCCTTCTATCAAATTTCCAAGGTTTCTTTGAGATAAATTGGCTAGCAAGCATAAACAATATATCACACATCACCTTATCACAGCCAATATATATCAGCATTATATTACACAACACCTCACCATAATATCTTACAATTAAGAATGAAACTAACACTTATTTAGTGAACCTCACCTTACCACATTCGTTTAGCTATTGAAGCTTATATAGCCTAGGATGCTTCACGGTAGGCAAGCTTAACTTTCAAATAAAGGGAGTGCTAGCTATATTTATGCAATTACCCTATTACCTTATTGTTAATGTGGTATCTCGTATGGAAAATGTTCTCTTATTTTTAACTAAAATCATCTTTTAGGATATGGAAATTTAGAGTACACCTAACCGTAAGCAACTCTCCTCTATCAAATACTTTATACCATAACCATCATAATCTTTTAATGGCAATATATAATCCTCAGCACTTGCACCTTCAATCTCAATATTCCTATCACCTCTCATGATTATTGTCCTATTATTAGGACATTATGAAGCTATATTCTTATTCCCAAATAATGAAAGCATTTAATATTATGATTACTAGTTTAAGTTTCAAATTTACCTTTCACTTTGTTAAGCATTTTTCCTCCTGTAAATGGTTTAACTTTAGCTTTAGGAGTAGTCTTTTCATCTTTTTTCTAACTTGATTTTATAAGGATAAAACAAAATCTTTTTGTAAACAATTTTCCTTTCTTTTTAATTCCCTTTCCACCTTTGTAATCATTATGTACCATATCTTCCTGCTTTATATAATGTTACAATTTTACCAAATTAGTATTCTCATAATTTTAACCATTTAGAAAACTAACCATAATGGCTTATCAATCATCCTTTACAATATTTAAAATCATGGTAATCTCAATCATCTTATGGTATTCCTGAACACTCTTCGACTTTTGAGTGAAGTGTAGCAATTTTGGAACAAATATAATAGCGATTGGGGATAAAATACATATGTATGATGGCCTTCATATCCTCTCAATTTTCAATAGTCCTCTCATGGTTTATTCATTTATTTAACATAAACTAGCCCTACTAATGAATAACATAGTCAGTAAACTTAACAAGTCTTCTTGTTCTTTTGATGTAATAGTGATAGTCGAAAATAAGCTCTATATATTTTTCATACTCTAAGTAGGTATCAGGGCCATTTCTTCTTTCACTACAAGAAAAATGTCGTTTTGTGATGAACATTACAGACAGAAAATATTAACATTCTATCGGTAAGTAATATTAGCGACGGACATTATCGACGGATAAAGGCGTTGTAGAAATGGTTGTAGTTAATAATTACCGATGGAAGGACATGTTCCATTGGTAAATGTATCGACAGACAACTAATGTACTGTCGGTAAATTTACCGATGGAAACTAATGTCCATTGGTAAATTTACCGACGGACTCTTGACTATTGGTATATTTACTAACGGAACATGCCTTCCGTCGGTAAATGTACGAACGATTTATGCTTTTCTATCATCAAGATTGTTAAAACATTACCAACGGTTATGTTTTTTCCATCGGTGAGTTTACAGACAGAATTGGTTATTCCGTCTGTGAGTACCGATGGCTTACGGTTGGTTAGTTCATTTGTGATTACCGACGGCTTACGGTTGGTTATTCCGTCTGTGATTATCAATAGTTTATGGTTGGTTATTCTATTTGTGATTACCAGCAACTTAGGGTTGGTTATTCGTCGGTAAATTTACTGACAGATTATGCTTTTCTATCAGTAAGATTGTTTAAACATTACCGATGGTGATTCTTTTTCTGTCGGTGAGTTTGCGGATGGAAGTGTTTATTCCGTTTGTGATTATTGACGGTCAGTCTTCTTCCATCAGTAATGGTTCTAATTTTACCAACAGATCTTTTGATGTCCATTGGTAAATAAATCATAAAATTTTTTAATAATATATCATCAATACTGTCAATAAATTTTATTTAATAATGTTATAATTTAAACAGCTATTAGTATAATATTATACATTTAATTTTTTAAACATAAATTTGATTGATGATATAAAGTTGAAAATATCTTAATTGATAATGAAAACATTAAATTGTACATAATAAGTTTTCGTAATTTAAATAAAATGACCAAAAGTATATTATTAATTTGGAGACGGAGGATGCTCTGATTGGTGCGATGAGGTGCTACCCCTACCTTTTAACTCATCCATCTCATTACGGAGCTGAGCTATGTACTGCATCGACTGTTGCAACTGAACCATCAACTGTTGCAACTGAGTTGCCAATGTCTACACTGTGCTCTGAAGTTCTTGGATTTCATTTGTTGTGGACCGCCTATTAGATACTGCTATCCTGGACGTGGAGGATTGCGAATAAAATGTATTCGCAAATGAACTTAAGCCGAATATCCTCCCCGACAGTTCCTACCACCCACTGCATGAAGATAGGTTTGAGTCTCATCAACATCTTCAGACTGTTGAGATTGTCGTTGAATGCTTTCTTGTATTTGGTCTTATCAGAAGGCAATGTTTATATTAATAAGTGATAATTATTAAGCATTAATATTAAATCATAAATTTCACATACATTGAGTTCTCTACAACGGCTATTTACGAATGTCACACCATCATGCTTCTTAGTGTGAGCGTGCAAAAAAAGCTGACAGGGTGTAGGCCTCATGCCCATAGACTTTTCCTGCATAAGAATAAAATGTTATAAGTGAATTAGAATTTATAAAAATTTCGGCAGAGTTTTCTCTATTTTTATGATATCTACCCCTTGTCGAACAAAGAAAAAAACTAAAAAACATAGCCATATATGGCACCAAAAATTTATAACATTATCATTCTTAATAAGAAACACATATTTTCACTCCAAAATTCACAAATAAAATTCAATTGAAATACAAAAAGTAAAGAAACGAGAATATAAATGTAAATTGTAGATACTTACAAGTCTCTTTGCATGCTCTTGGTGGGTAATAAATCCTCCCGTATGTATGGGAAGATTCTCTCCCCCCGATCCTCCACGTCTATTGGTCGAATTACGCTCTAAAATGGACATTGCCTCAAGTGATGTCGAATACTGCTGCCAACGACTCCATATTTGTTCAGAAATGTAAGACGGTCGTACACTGGCCCTGTGTATAGTAGCAAAAAGTCACAATAATATGTACGTGCTCGTTTCTCCCATACTCGATAAATGATCGCGTCAAATTAAGAATCCCAAAAAAATTCTTTCTGAAACAAAAGAAAAAACATTCGATTAATATTTATGATGTAATAATATTTATCTAATTAATATATAAAACTGTTAATTAAAAAAGAAAATAATAATTTTTTTGTACCTCAAACTCTTGATAGTAAAATTCCTTTGTCGCCTGAGAGATATTCTTCTATACATAACCCTCAATATCAATCTTCTCTTTGAATTTTAATGTCATGTTTCTTGAACACGGTCTAGATGGAATGAAACTAATATAAAAACAAATAATTTTATACCATTTTGAAAATTGAAACCTATAACTTAGTTATAAACATATAGTGTTTCATGTATTTTCACTTACATATTATTGACAATTGTAACGTAAGTTCTTCCATCAGGTCCCTCAGCTCCAGGCTGGTGGCCACCTCCTTCATCATGATTGTTTATCCTGATATCTCTATCGGTATAAGGGTAGTAAATGATGTAGGGGTGGTGGATGGTGTAGCAGCATTTACAGAAGGTGATACCTCATCTACAAGTGTAGTAGCTAGAAGAGGAGGAGGTGATTTAGTTCCAGCTGCTACACCATGAGATGCTTCACCTGTACAGTAAATACCTCCGAACCATGGTCTAAATCTTGATCGCATCATATCATGTCTTCTCTTTGGTGGCATATTTCAACCTGAAATTAATATTTGATTGAATTTTATAGAAATATTACAAATTGAATTCAAAAAGGACATAAGACATTTTTCGGCTCCTTGCTCTCAATTGAACCAAAAGCTAGTTAAGTTCTTTAAGCTCCTTCAACTAACAGGTCTCAGATTTGTATGACAAGACCAGCACCGTATTTTTAGATTATGAAACTCCACACTAGTTTCATAAAAGTTTACCAGTTTAGGATTTTTGATTAAATTTCATTGATTAGAGATTTTGCAAAGTATGGATAAGAAAATAAAACTATGAACCCAATATATATATATATATATATATATATATATGCTTCAAACACCTATTGTGATATGAACTTCAACTTAAATTCACTCTCTGATGTGATTTTTTTCCTTTAGCTTTCTTTAATTAGTAATATTGTAGGTTTTCTACTAATTTAACCGAGTTAATGAACAAATAGAAACTTTGAACAGAGATGGATCAAATCAAAACATAATCAAGTTTTTGATGCTACTCATATATAATCTTCTCTTGAAGCTTACTATATAAAGTTAATATATTTCTTTCGTCTAGCATACAAAAAAGGACAGTTAATTGTGAGATTCAAGTATAGTAGTGCACATAAGCTTTACTCAGACATTTTAGTTTGAATGTTGTCGAATCTTAGTTTTGCTTTAAGCTTCAGTCCTTCGAAGTTATGACAAGTAATCCCAGTGCACCAATGAGAATATATTACAAACATCATACAAATTCGACATTTTCTTATGTCAGATTCAAGCATGAAAAAAATGAGACCGAAATTAAGAGATTTAAAATAGATGCCATGTTTAGTCAAGATGGAAATAGATAAAAAGAAGAGGATAAGTAATAAAATTTTAGAGGCTACAGAAGTGTAATGTGCCACAAGAGAATAAGGGATGTTGTATATTGAAAAGGAAATAATTGATTAGTTGAATATAATATTCAATTACAAGCACAAATTAATCGATATCATCACTTAATTGTAAATCAAAACCATCTTCTTTTTCTTAAGAATTTTAATCAAACTCAGGCTCTTCTTTCCAGATAAAATTTCAACATATACATTACATGGATTGTTAAAAGTTTCATTATCCTCATATAGGATAGATGCGTTTATTTCATAAGCATTTTCTTGAAACACTTCACTTTAAATTCTCTGTTCTCCTTTTCCACGTGATTAAAAAACATCTCTAGGTTTAACTTTGCAAACGGCCAACCAATCTGACTTATCTTATTGTAAGTTAGGAAAAGGGATATAATACAATTGGATCGCTTGCATTGCTAACACGAAAGGTTCAAAATGTCGAAATATTCTAGATTGTATCAGCTATGCACTTTTGTGCTAACATTTGGAGTTAGATCAAACCACTCACACTTAAATATCACACTTCATTTTATTGGCAATGCACGATACTCAATTTCAAATATCTCAATAATTTTGCTATAGTAATCCATCAATTCTCCCTATATTCAAACTCCACATTATTGCCATAGTATGACTATGATATTCTGTATGATATTTGTATCCATTAACGAAATACACCGGATATGATTTAACAGTTCACAAAGGTCCCTTCGTAAGATCACATATGAACTTGTTCTCTATTGGATTTTCTAAGACCTACAGAAAAGAAAATACCATATTAAACAGTATATTATGGTTTGAACACTTAAATCTTATAATTTGATTTAATTCAATCATTTTAATATTTACAAGTGAAACTTACATATTGCTCGAACCATCGAGGAAAGTGTCTTCTAACTTCTTTATTGATATCATCCTGTGTTTTGTCGTGCATGAGCTCGTGTAACAATTCCTCATATAATCTAAAAACATTATTATGTATTACATTTATGAATAACACTAAAATTCAAAACCTAAATAATCAGTTTCAACTTACTGCACAAAAGGTTGAACCTTTTGACAGTTCAATAAAATATAACCATAGGTAGCCTCATTCTCTTCCTCTGTTAACATTCTTCTTGTTGAACGTCCATATGTTCGTCCAGGATATATGAAAATGGATAAGTTATTATCAGCATCACTAGTTCCTCCCCCATCGTCATTACAAGGAACTTTTATTTCTCTTGTGTGAAGATGCGGCTCAAAATAATATGAACAAAATGTACTAGCTTCCTTCACTAAATATGCATTACAGATTGAACCTTCAATTCTAGCCTTATTTTTCACATTTTTCTTCAAGTAATGCAAATACCTATATGAGCGAATAGGGTTATACGAATTTAGTTATTAAAACATGATATGAATTTAAGTACAATCATTTTTATTGAATTACGTACCTCTTAATTGGACACATCCAACGATATTGAACTAGACTGGCTAGTTTAGCCTCGTATGCTAAATAGACAGGTAGATGCTCCATACAGTCAAAGAAGCTTGGTGGAAATATCCCTTCTAACTTGCACAAAATTACTAGAATTTTCTTTTCTAGTTTTTCCATTTCAGCCAACTTAATTTCAAATGATGTTAAGCTTTTGAAAAACAAACTTAATTCTATCATTACTTCTCAAACCTTATTCAGTAGCAACTTCTGAAATACAATCAGAATTAACCTTTGCATAAACATAAGACAATCATGACTTTTCATCCCAGATAATTTGTACTTCCTCATGTCCACACACCTTACCAAGTTTGAAACATAACTATTGGGAAACTTTAGACTTTTCAACCATTCAAACAATATTTCCTTTTACTTTATGTCCAAAGTGTAACATGCTTTTGGATATTTATCGGTGCGAAGATCTTTATGTAACTCATTCCTTCTACAATAAAGTTTCAAATCAGCTCGTGATGTTGTATTGTCTTTTTT
Source organism: Erythroxylum domingense (assembly GCA_025594535.1). NCBI lineage: Eukaryota > Viridiplantae > Streptophyta > Magnoliopsida > Malpighiales > Erythroxylaceae > Erythroxylum > Erythroxylum domingense. The sequence continues at coordinate 3,280 of JANQBM010019937.1, read as the reverse complement.
CCTCCCTTCAATGTTCATAATGGTATTGAACAAATTGTCAAAAATATTTTTTTAATATGCATCACATCTAGATTATGATGTATCAAATTAGTTTTCCAATATGGTAAATCCCAAAAGATGCTTCATTTTCTTCAACTAAAGTTTCTACTAATGCTTGTATTATTTTCATCAGCTTCAAATTCTGTAACTTTCAACTAGCCTATTTCCTTAATCTCCTGTAATATCTATTCACCATCTTTGTAAGGGGGAGAAGGTATTTGTACCATCCTATTCTTAATGAAATTTTATTTATTGTGCCTAAATGGATGATTTGGAGGAAGAAATTTTATATGGTTATCAAACTAATATATTTTGCCTCTGTTTGGAAGATAAAACGCATCAGAATCATTGCCACAATAAGGACAAGCCAATTTTCTTGCTGTGCTCCATCCAGACAATATGGCATATACCAACAAATCACTAATTATCTATATCAAAGCTGCCTTTAACACAAAATTTTGTTTCAGAGACACATCATATGTCTCAACACCATATTCCTAAAGATTCTGCAATTCAGATATCAATGGTTGTAATAATACATCAATTTTATGCTTTTGATTTGTAGGCCTTGGCACATTCACTATCAAGAACATATATGCCTCTTTCATACCCATCTATGGAGGCAGATTATAAGGAGTAATTACGACTGGTCATGATGAACATTGCTGGTCGGATTGACCAAAAGGTTGTAATCCATCCGTCGACAATCCCAACCTAACATTTCGACTTTCAACTGCAAACTCATAATAGGTTTCATTGAAATGTTTCTATGCCAATGCGTCTGATGGATGACTCATTATTCCATCTTCCTGTTGGCGTTCATTATGCCATCTTATGTGAGACGCAGTAACATCAGAAGCATATAATATTTGAAGTCTCAGAGTTAGCGAGAAATAATACATCCACTTCCAGGGTACTAACTTATGTTTTATAGAACACGTTCTAGGTTTGAACCTAGATTGACTATAAAATTTGCACTTTTGTAATTTCACATTATCACCCCAATACAACATACATCCCAATTTGCAACAATCAATCTTTTCAACAGGCAAACCAAGACCCTTAAGAAGTTTCTTCATATTGTAAAAACTATCAACCATTGTGTGATTAGGAGGAAATGATTCATTATACCAACCAAGAATTTTATTAAAAATACGATCATAAATATGCTATTCAGATTTTATGTTCGAGATATGAGCAATTGAAGACAATTGAGTCATTGTCTCACAATTTGGCTATAGTTCTTGGTCAGCTGAGTGTAGTAAGTCAAAAACCTGTTTGGATTGTGCATTGGGTTCTTCTTCAAGATTTTCTATATTTTCCTTAAAGGTATAACTGGCTGCATCATATACAATTTGCATGTAAGGATTTTTATTTGTATCCACATTATTTGTTCCAAATCCAATCCCCCCTTCAAACTCATTTAAGCTCACTAATGATTATGCTTTATTACCTCTTGAGGTGCTACAAATCAACGGTTCCTCATATTGCACCCACTCAAAATAATTTGGGATAAACCCTCTTCTCAACAAATGCCCATTCACTTCATCAATAGGAAGGAAATGAATGTGTTTGCACTTTTTACATAGACATCTGATCTTTGGCCCATTCATATATGCAGGTTGAGAACATGCATAATGAATAAAAGCTTTAACTCCCTCAACAAACTCAGGATTAATGAAACCATCACGTGATAATCATCTATACATCCAAGATCTATCAACATTACTCATTTTTGCGAAATTGTTAATTTAAAACAGTGAATCCATAGTTAGTATACTTTATATTCCCCAAAATTTACAAAACATCTAAACTTTTCACATCCCCTAAGTATTAACCAATTGAATTAATCACCTACAATTGATTTTAAAACTATGGTATGTGGCATTGTTTACATCTGTGAATCAAGAAAATGAGTTCTCACTGTGACTCCTAGGTTCATGGAAATTTTCACCGATAAGCCTCACAGGAGCTGCATCAAGGGTTTTCAGCCTATATACCATCCTAGGGGTTTATTATAGAACGAATTGTCTTATCTATGAAACCTATTAATTCCTTCTGTTAATACTATGTTTACATTAATCATATCAAAGTTGAAGTATTAATCGATCAAATTCACCTAGAATTGATTTCAAAACTATGGTACGTGGCATTGTTTACACGTATGAATCAAGAAAACAAGTTCTCGCTATGACTCCTAAGCTCGTGGAATTTTTCACCGATAAGCCTCACTGGAGCTACATCACGGGTTTCCAACCTATATACCATCCTAGGGTTTATTATGGAACGAATTGTCTTGTCTATGAAACATATTAATTCCTTGTGTTAGTACTATGTTTGCATTAATCATATCAAAGTTGAAGTATTAATCGATTGAATTAATCACCTACAATTAATCATTCGAATTAATCACCTACAATTGATTTCAAACTCATTCCACATACAGTAAATACTTAGACTATTAAAGAAGAATAAAAACTAATCAATGATCATAAGAATATTCTAATCAATAACACAAATTCAAGACCCCTTTCGTATTCACACAAAATCCAAAGGTATCATAATATTATTATTAAAGCAATACATATGGTAAATATTAGTTGGACAACTAGCCTGAATGGATGGATAACTTCAGAATACAATGAAGAAATATGAGCAATGCTCTTCAACACAATATAAGGCTTGCGAAAAAGAATATGAAATATTTATTATAATACACTTGTGTTAATACAACAACATAAATGATTGTGGTCCATTATGCTATAGGGGTAAGATCATGAACCAACTTTTATCGGCCTATTTAATCCTTTTACTAGAGTAACATTGAAGGAGACATTAGATTTTAATGGGGTTTCAAAATCTGAACCAAGTTTCCCAAGATTTATAATTTAAATTCAGCTGAAAACCAATAGTCATACATTCAATAAAATTGGAAGTCACAATTTGATTCTTCTTCATCTCTTTTTTTCACTTTTTTTATTGATTCCAAAACAGAAACATACATTTCAAAATGAAGTGGAGCTGATTTGTAACACCCCACTCCCGCTGGATCCGAACCCGATATCGATGGTGATACTCGAGTTCGTGCCCCGCGAGAGTGGCGTGTCACATCACTTAACAATTAAGAACTCGATATAATTCTTTTTTTGAATTTAAAACTCTTCTCAATGATCATTAATTTGGGCCCACTTTTTCTTTTTCAAAACACGTTGTTTAATTAAACTGAAAGCAAAGCAAATTA
>JANQBM010019936.1:0-31990 GCA_025594535.1 Erythroxylum domingense | reverse complement strand
TCTTGTCTTCCCATTTTTGCCCTTCATTTAACTTATCCTTCCTATTTTGCCCTTCTTTTAATGTAATGTCCCTTTTGCCCCTTTTTTTTGTCTCTTATGACCAGTCCATTAATTTAATCCCAACATCTCTAATTAATAACCCTAATTTCTATTCATATTTGCTAAATTAATTAATAAATTCTAAGAAAATAAATAAAATAAATCAATGAATAAATCAAAAAATAAATAAAATAAAAGAGAAAAAATTGGGATCCGACATTTCTCCTCCCCTTAAAGAATTTCGTCCTCGAAATTCTTACCTGAGTCTACAATGTGGTGTGGATACTTCTCCTGTATGGCGTCCAAAGGCTCCCATGTTGCCTTCTCTCTTGCATGATTCTTCCATAAGACTTTAACTAACTTTATAGCTTGTTTCTCAAGACCTTTTTCTGTGAATCTAGAATCGCCACTGGTTGTTCTTCATAAGTCAAATCCTCCCTTAATTGAACATCTGAAAGTTGGATTATGTGTGAAGGATCTTATCTATATCTCCTCAACATTGATACATGGAAGACATTATGAATCTTGGATAACTTTGGCGACAAAGCTAACTTGTAGGCAAGAGGCCCAATCTTCTCAATAATCTCATAAAGGGCCTATATATCTTGGACTAAGTTTACCCTTTTTACCAAATCTTAAAACTCCTTTCCATGGTGAAGCTCTAAGAAATACTTTATCCCCAATTTTATATTCCATCTCCTTTCTGTGTGTGTTTGTATAACTCTTCATCCTATCTTGAGCCACTTTGAGTCTTTGCTTCACCAATTTAATCTTGTTAACTGTAGCTTGTACCAGCTCAGGCCCTAAAAGTTTTCTTTCACCTTCTTCGTCCCAACAAATAGGAGTTCTGCATCTCCTACCATACAAAGCTTCATAAGGTGCCATTTGAATCCTGGAGTGATAAGCATTATTATAAGCAAACTCAACCAAAGGTAGGTGCTCGTCCCATGACCCTTTGAAGTCCATTACACAAGCTCTTAACATTGCCTCCAATGTCCTTATTGTCCTTTCTGATTGACCATCTGTCTGAGGATCGAAAGCTGTGCTAAAATGTAACCTGAATCCTAAAGCCTCTAGCAAACTTTCCCAAAATCTAGAAGTGAATCTGGGATCTCTATCTGAGACTATGGAACTGAGAATCCCATTAAGTCTAATTACTTCATCTATGTATTTCTTGGCTAGAGAATTCAAAGAATCTGTCTGTCTAATTGGCAAGAAATGTGTGAACTTGGTTAGTCTATCAACAATCACCTATATTGCATCATGCTTCCTGCTAGTCCTCGATAATCCCATTAAGAAATCTATAGTAATCTTTTCCTATTTCCATTCAGGAATAGATAAGGGCTTAAGCTTACCAGCGGGTGCTTGATGTTCTGCTTTGACTTCTTGACATACCAAGCATTTTCAGACATAGTCAGTGACATCTTTCTTCATTCCTTGCCACCAAAAATGTTCTTTTAGATCTCTGTACATTCTTGTACTTTCCGGATGCATTGCATATGGAACATTGTGCGCCTTATCTAAAATTTCATCCTTTAACTCTTACATATCTGGGATACACAATTTGTTTCCTACAACCATAAGTCCATCTTCTCTTACTTTTATTTCCGAAGGCTTACCATTTTTTATTTCTTCTCTACGCCTGCTCAAGTATTCATCTCATTCTTGCAATTCTTTAATCTTTTGCTTCAATACTGGTCTTACTCTAAAAGTAGCCAATATACCACCGGATTCAACTTGTCTCAGATTTACCTTAAGCTTGTTTAATTCCCTCAAAAAAGGTAGATATATCGTCTTCACATGCTCTATAGTAGATTTCCTATTTAGTGCATCTGTTACTACATTTGCTTTCCTTGGGTGGTAGTCGATCATCAAGTCATAGGCTTTCAATAATTCTAACCACCTTCTTTGTCTCAAATTTAACTCTTTCTGGCAAATCAATTATTTAAGACTCTTGTGGTCTGTAAATATCCTGGTGGTGACTCCATATAGGTAACGTCTCCATATTTTCAATGCGAATACTCTAAGTCATATGTAGGATAGTTCATTTCATAAGGTTGTAATAGTCTGGAAGCATATGCAATCACTTTATCTCCTTGCATCAACAAGCATCCTAATCCTTTCCTCGAAGCATCACTATATACTGTATATCTATCACTACCAAAAGGCAAAGTCAGAATTGGAGCAGTTGTGAGTTTCTTCTTTAGCTCCTCAAAACTCTTCTAACATTCTTCTGTCCATACAAACTTGTGGTCCTTCCTTGTCAATTTTGTGAGTGGAGCTGCTATAATGGAAAAACCTTCTAGAAATCTTCTGTAGTAGCTAGCTAATCCCAAGAAACTCCTCACTTCTGCTACATTCTTGGGTGCTTCCCATTTTACAATAGCTTCTATTTTTCATGGATCCACATGTACTCCTTTTTCTGAAATAATATGCCCAAGAAATGTCACTTCTCTTAGCTAAAATTCACATTTATCAAATTTGGCATACAACTCTTTCTTTCTCAGTGTCTCCAAGACAATCCTTAAATGTTCTTCATGCTCTTTGTCACCCTTAGAATAAACCAATATATCATCAATAAATACTATAATAAACTGGTCTAGGAAAGGCTTGAAGAGCCTGTTCATTAAATCCATAAAGGCTATAGGAGCATTAGTTAATCCAAAGGGCATAACCAAGAACTCAAAATGCCCATATCGTGTTCTGAAAGCAGTCTTTAACACATCAGACTCTTTTATTTGCAATTGACAATAACCCAATCTCAAGTCTATCTTGGAGAACACTTTTTCTCCTTGTAGTTGATAAAAAAAATCATCTATACGTGGAAAGGGATATCTATTCTTTACAGTGACATGATTGAGCTTTCTATAATCCACACACATTCTCAAGGATCCATCTTTCTTTTTGACAAAAAGAACCGGAGCTCCCCAAGGCAAAGAGCTAGGCCTAATAAAACCCTTTTCTAATAATTCTTCTAACTGCTCTTTAAGTTCCTTCAATTCTGCCGGAGCCATTCTATAAGGTGGAATAGAGATTAGTGCTGTGCTTGGAAGAAGCTCTATGGTGAACTCGATCTCTCTGTGTGGTGGTAGTCCTGGTAATTTCTCTGGAAAGATATATGGAAATTCCTAGACTATTGGAATATTTTCTAGCTTTTCTTCATCTGCTTTCGTGTCTACCATATATGTCAAGTATGCTTCATTCCCTTTCTTCAACATTTTCTCTACTGTTAGAGCCGAAATAAATTTAGAGGGGCTTACTCTCTTATCTCCCACAAACACTGCCTTTTCGCCCTTTTCCAACACAAACTCTACTGTCTTCTGTTTACAATTCAAGTTGGCACTATATTTTTCTAAGGTATCCATGCCCAAAATCACATCCAACTCTTTCATTTCCAATGGCATTAAATCCACCACTAATGTTACCTCACCAATATGGATTTCACACCCTCAATAAACGTGACCAACAATGACATGATGACCAATTGGGGTACTAACTATCAAAGGACTATCAAGGAGACTCAAATTTCTATCATACAAAATCATACTTGATGAAATAAATGAATGTGTAGACCCGGGATCAATTAAAACAATAGCATCATCATGAAATAATTAACCGTACCAATCACAACTTCTGGAGCTGCTTCTGCTTTCTCCCTCGTCATTGCAAATACTCTCGCTGGTACTTGCCCCTTCAGTATTCTAAGAGGATTTACCTTCTTGGCTACACTAAAACTGCCCACTTCAGTTGTAGACTTAACTTCCACGGTCTCAGACCTCTTTAAGTCTTGCCTCTTATTTCCCGCCTGTCTAGTATATTGTGGACACTCTCTGGCCATATACCCTCTCTCTCCACATTTAAAGCAAGCTCCTATCAGGCAATAGCACTCTCCTTTATGGAATTTGCTGCAATAATCACATTTTAGAAAGGATGGCTTGTTCCCCTCCCCTCTTCTGCGTCCTACTGTAGTTGAGGCTTGAAGCGAAATAGTTCTCGTCAGTTTGGGTCTACTTGAGCCACTGATTCGAACCTTAGATGGTGTTGGGAAAGTCTTGGTACTCCTTCCTGGTATAAGTGTACTAGCTCCCCTACTTAGTTGTTCTCTTCCCTTTCTCTTTCTATTCACTGCACTCTTTATGTTCTCCACATTTTCAATTCTTAGGGCTGCTTCTACCAACTGTTGAAAATCGTAAAAATTTTTGCACTACCAATTTTTCTATGATGGCCACATGCAAGCCTGCTTCAAATCTTCGGCACTTAGCTATTTCACTCATCACCAGCTCAGCTGCATATCTGGATAATTGGGTAAACCTGCACTCATACTCACTCACCATCATCTCCCTCTATGTGAGGCTCAAAAACTCCCCCTGCTTCTGTTGAATGTACACTTTGGAAAAATACTTCTTCTTATAGATAGCTTAGAAATCAGACCATGTTAACACTGGCGGCTTAAACTGGCTCCTTGGTACACTTTCCTACCAATACAAAGCATCACCCTATAACAAACTTATAACATATACCATCTTTTCTTTATCTTCACAATCCATCTGCTCTAATATTCTTTCTGTCTTCCTTAACTAAGTCTCAACTTCCTCAGGGTCAGTTGTTCCATAAAAGTCCACGGTACCATACTTTCTCAGCTTATCAAATTGTCTTCCTTTCTTGGATAGGGTTGGAGTAGATGTGGATGGCATCTGACCCATCGCTTGCACAAAAGCCTGAGCAAAGGCTTGAAACATTCTAGGATCAAACGGATTAGGTACTTATGTTTGAGGGAGAGGTGGTTTGGGTATCTGAGGTGGAAAGGGCTCGCTATCCTGCCCTACAATTGCATCAGCACTCACTGGGGGTATGGATTCGTCAATATCCTCCTCTCTTGGTGGAGAATTAGGTGTAGCAGATCCTTGGAAAATCCCTCGAAGTGTTCTTCGACGAGGTGACATTTTACTCCTTCAATAAAACATTAACATTTAGCTTATGTTCCTTTTAAATATTATGTCCTACGTGTATACATGATATGCATGTCACTTAATGCAATCAATCAATTTAGCACAGTACAAGTAATCTCATAGCATAACCATTCATAGCATAATATATTCTAAGCCTAGGAATCCTTAGAAACCTTGGGCTCTAATACTAAAAATGATAGACTCGGGTCTCGATTCGGACATAAAATTTTAATAATAATTTTTAGAACAAAATAAAATTGATAAATTCATGGTGAGACCTTTAATTAATAAACAATAATAGTAAGCTCGTGAGATTCAAACCATTTAACGCGTGAGCATGAGAGAAAATTCTCACGCCTATGAAAATCAAGAAATTTCAGCTCTGCAAAAGTCGCGTACCCTCACTTCAAACTACCATAACTTTCAAACCACAAATCTAAAAATTCCAAAATTTATGTCGTTGGAAAGAAAGGAAAAAGATCTACAACTTTCATGAAGACACATTTGTCAAATTATGACTAGAACAGTGTAGTTTATTCCTCAAAATTTCTGACTGCATTTTTAACCCATAATCGTTCATCTGCTAACATGTATATAAATATACATATATACAAAACCAGTAACTTTATATTTCTATTTCCCTTTCTTGAATATGTGAGGCGATTTTGCCTTCATTTAATGTGATACTTGTACATCTAAATTTAGGTAAATGTTTTATGATCTTTTATAGTGCGTATAATGTCCAATGCTTCTGTTTGAATATTGATTAAAATGATTGTCTCTATTGGGTGCTATTTTATGAGGCAATTTTACCTCTTTTTAATAGGTGTTTTATGATCTTTTGGAGTAAGTATCTTGCCAAATGGGCATGTAAGGTTTCCAGGAAGCGTCAATGTGATGAATCCTCATCGGATTAATAAAAATCATTAGACTTTGATTAATAATAATGATTAGTAAAAAAAAGAGATAATAATTTAAAACAACCTTAATTTTAAAATTAAGCAAATAGATTTTAGTTATTTTTTAAAAAGTAAGATATTAAACTTAACAATTTTAATTTATTAAAAATGAAATAAATACTAATGTTTTTATAATAAATGTGGATTTTTGGATAATAAAGTACTCTATAAATTTTAAGCGATTTTTATTTAAAATTTTTTATTTTTAATTTAAAAATAGGTCTATCAAAACTCGATTAGGCTTAGGATAAGAGGCTCGGGTCTTAAGCTGATCAGACCTTATGTCTAACTTAAGCTCGATCAATATACGACTCATTGCTATTCCTAATAGTGGATGTTATTGCCTCTTATAGTTTAGGATATAAAGTTCCATCGATTAATGAATATAGAGGTAATCTTTTGAGCATCTCTTTTATAAAATAAAATTTTTAAAAATGAAACAATAATGACTTGGGTAACTTATGGGTGTTTAATAATATGTCATGTTTGGATAAATAAAAGACATGAGCATATTATTAATTTTTTGTTTATTATGCTATGAGGATGATGTTTTTAAATTATATTAATACATATGGTCTTGTAAGAAATGGTGATACTCTATTTGAGATATTTGATGAAGTTATGAAGTAAATTAGGCTTGAATAGGTTATACAGTTCATTACAGATAATGATACTGATTATAAAGTAGTTGGAAAAGGTTACAAAGAATGTTTAAATCTTTCCATTAGACCCCTTGTATGTTAGATACTTTCCTATCATTGCTGAAACTATACAGAAAGTGAGAAAAGTGAATAAGTTCATCTTTAATCATGCACGAGTACTAAATTTGATAAGAAAGTTTTTGACTAATGGTAGGAATTTATAGCGTCCTATCATTACAAGATTTGCATCTAATTTCTTATCACTTCAGTGTTTGTACTAATAAAGGAAGATACCAAGTCTAATGTTAGGATGGAGGTTTTTAGAATTATTCTTGAAGATCATGAATTTTTATCTTAATGTCAATTTTTCATTTGAGTTTGTGAGCCTTTAGTGAGAGTACTTCATCTGGCTAATAGTAATGAGAAGGCAACAACAAGATACTTATACCATGGAGAAGGCGAAGGAAACAATCAAGACTAATTTGAAAATTTGACCTTCCTTATATATATCTTGAGGTCATCAATGGAATATGAGAAAGATAGCTTGTATTATCTAGAAAATCTTTGTATTGTCTATTTTAGACTAGTTTTATAAAAAAAACTGAAGTTAATAGGGAAATTCTATTTACCATCACAATAATTTTTTCACATGAGATGATGCACGATCTCTTTAGTTCACAAATGGAGGCATATAAGATTATGTGTACTGATTTTATAATGCCCGTTACAATTCATCAATAAGACAAACCTAATCCAAATATATATTTCTTCAATTTGATCACTTATTTAAAAATAATTATCACTTTATTTTTTTTAAGATTGCTTTTGTTGTCTTGTAGTTAATTGGAAGGATCAATCCAGAAGTGACATTCCATAATTACAAAGGTTTGTAATTCAAATTATGAGTAAACTGAGTATGGAAGAAATTGGAGCACATTTGAATTCATTCATTACAAAAGAAGAAAGGTATGTTATTATGATTATTAAGTTGAATACAATTTCTTGTAATTTCTTACTAATTTAATTTTATTTGTTTATTATGATTCTTAATAGAACAAGTGGTTCTATAAATCCAATTTTCCTTTTCCATATCAATCTTTTAAAGGATTGGGCTTATAAAGAATTAAGTTTTATAAATAAGAGTGAATTGGAAGATAATCTTAGATGAGAAAGTATTGATATGTCATTTGGTGCAATGAGCTTAAATGATGGTAAAAAAGAAACTCCTTTCAATAATAAGGATTTTATACTAAATGAAAATTGAGGTCAATGCAAATTGAGCATATAAGTCATTGAATAAAGTTCCAAGCTTTTTATTTTTCATTTTTCATTTTTCTTTTAAGTTCAATTGTATTTGATATATATATATGTAATGTAAATATAGAACTTTTAACTATAACTGTTTTTGTTTCAAGTTTCACTTCTACTTTATTATGTTCTTTGGCACGAACTCTTGTTGTAATGCTAATCAACCTATATTATTCTTACTATATGATATTTTGATGAAATTAATTTTTACTATATAATGCAAATTGTAACATTTAAGTACTTTGTATTATTATTAGTTTTATATCTAAATGAGAACTAAATAATCTTTTCTTATATTAATTATGATTATTGTTTATATAAAATATATGAAAAGTAATATTAATAAAAATAGAGGGATGATTGTTATATCAAATTTATATTATTATAACTTTTTGAGACATGGTTGAAATAAAATTAAAAATTATATAGCATAATATATTAACGGACTATTTTGCAATTTTATAAAATTTAGGAATTATTCTTTAATTTTAAAAAACTAGGTACCATATTGTGCCAAAACCAAATTCGATACTAAGTCCAATATGGTATTTGTAATATTGTTGAATACACTTCCCTTAAAGTTTGGTATATTTGTTATCACCTACAACTTAAAAGATAAGGCTTGGGAATTAAATTTTTTGATTTCCTGTTATGTAACTGAAGGAAAAAAAACCGCAAAACAACCTTGATAGCCATTAAATTAAAACCTAAAGCTAAACCTAGAGAAAAGACAAAGGTAAGACTCCTAGAAACCCTCCACTTAAAGAACAAGGTTAAACTAGTGTTGTGAAAGGCCCTTTAGATATCACAAGGAGAATGAGAGGTATCTTTTTCATAAAAAAAAGAGTCACAAAAAATAGGATTATATAAAGCATAAAGCCTAGAAGGAAAGATAATAACTATTTGGTAACTATTTGGATTATGTCATTTATGAATCTAATGTTATTATACCTGTAACATACTACTCTTATAGAGCCTATGCCCGAACAGATCGACAATTATTCGAGAACATACTTTACAAGGATGACACATTAAGACGATCGAAACAACTAATTACAAATTTTCAAGCATCAAACACATCTTAAGCAAATTAATATTCATTTTGCCCATTACTATTACAAACAAATCCAGTCATAAATGTCATTACATTTTAGAATTTACACATACATTGTACAATAGTTGAGAAATACAATTCTTAATACAAAATAACTAAAGACATGTGTAGGTACAACTGATCTAAACCTTTAACTCATGTCTAATCGTAGTAGTTATACTCCAATTAGTCTAACTATATCTCCTCTGAACCTGAAATTCAACATTGCAATTTTGATGAGTTTGCGAATTCAGTGAATAAACCATCATCAATGTGCTCACTCATATCAAAACACAAGGATAATTCACAATCTAATTCCTAAGTAAATCATATCATCCAATATTAAACATTACATCACATTTCATTATACCTTATCAAGTATATTAAGTTTATCATACTTTCTTAAGTATATCAGATACATTAACATTTTATATCACATCACATCTTTATTTACTTTACAACTATATTTCAAACATTTCAATAATTCACTTCAATTTAATCATAGGATACATATAAGAATGTATATGCAAATGCACATGTGATTCTATTCATTTTTACTTTGTTATGACCGAGCGTCTATTTACTGTCTCGTATCTATTGTGGATATCGGGCTCATTTCACATACTATCCTGTACCCATTATAGATACCAAGCTCTCATTAATAATTGAGCATGTGGTTCTTTGTTCACATTTCTCAGCTTAAAGCTCTTTTCAGACTAGTTACTCTAGTTATAACTCCTTTATCTGATCATACATTTCATGTGATGCATCATTCCATATGTCATATTTCATTTACCTTTCATTTTTTGTGCTTTGTTCATATGTATCAAATTCATCGGATCTAGTTTGACAATTCACATTCAATTTCATATTCATTCCGGCATTTCTCATTCAATTGTTCTCACATTTCATATCACATACAATTAGATAGTACTTTCAATTTAATTCTCGAATATTGAACTCTTTGGATCATCAATGTATGTAATTATCACAATCATATAATAACAGTTCAATATCTAAAGATTAATAAAAAATAATTTAGTCATATTGAGTAAACATCTAGGTTAACTCACAGTATGCTCTAGATTAGTTATTGGCTTGACAATCCGACAATGTCTGAATGTTAACGATCCACTTGTGTATTTATCTTTATATAGTACACACATATTTTACGCATCATTAAGTTTTTAATTATATGATTATTCAATCATTCACATGTATATATATCATGTTTCAATGCATGCTTAATTGAGTTTCTAGGTATGTATCCTTATTCATAATTCTTGACCATTCAAACATCATAGCTTGTATATAGCTAGTTTACAATTATCTTAATACCTTAAATACACTTGATCATGCTCAATTCATCAACCATACATTCACTAACTATTTTCTAATGTTATACATAATCACACAATATCCCAACTCTCATTCATTCATTCCTAATGCATTATTCATATCCTTTGGATCATATTTGTATTCATAAGAACATTTTCATTCCTTTAATACTCTTACATTCCAAATTGAGATACATTGGTATTAAACCATCTTTTCCTTAAGTTATAACATCAATTAACAACCTAAATTTATCAAACACTTAACCAATTTATCCAATATCAAACTAGGTTCATTTTAAGCCCCAATCAAGTCCAAATCCACCATAGTAAGTATCTTATCCTTAGTTAGTTCAAGAATAACACAAAATAGAATTTTCTTCACTTCCAAGCATTTCCCGTGATTGTGGATATAGTTCCCACGATCATGGGAATGGGTGAATTGAAAGTTCACAACCCATTCCCTTCATTTTTTTCTAGATTTTATCAACTTTATGCTAAATTCACTACATCCTATTAATAGTCCATCATGTATACCTCAATTAGACCTTAATTATACTTCAGTTCCTCATCAATATCATCTCCAATAACAACTCACAATTATTCAATTGGCAGCTTATGGATTATAATCTGTTATGCATCAAAAATCAAAACAGAAACTATCATTCAAGCATCATTTTCTAAAACTCATTTCATCATCAACATCATATATATTTCATTCCAATTCAATCATCATTTCATTCTATTAAACCATGCCATAAAGATTAGATTTCTACTTACTTGTTATCCTCTAATTCCACCTCAATACATCAAGTTAACCTACCCCTCCATGCAAGCAAGATCATCACAATTTTAAGGTGAAAATGAGTTAGTTTTTGGTAGCAAGATGAAGACAACTATGAGCTAGTTCTTTGGTTATCTTGTGAAGGATAAAAGTATGTATTTAGGGTGGCAATTTAGTTAAATAAAACCAGAATATAGAGAGATGAGATTAATGCAAGTTTTGGTGGAGAGACAAAAATGAAGAATGAAGGTAGTAGAAACATTCTCTACAGAAATTTGCTTTATAAGATGCTAGGTGTCTCTCTTTGACAATGGCATTTGTCACTTGGCATGTAAGTCATGTATCCACTCCTTAAGCTACCATTTGTCTCCTAGTAATTAGTCCATATGTCACTCAATAATTGCTACTATTTGTTAATTAATTACTAGTCCATTTTTCACTCATTTATCTATGCCAAATGTCACCCAATTTATAGGCTTAGTCATCCTAATTTTTCATGTGTCAATTTGTCTTACCACTTGGAATTTTTACAAGACTAAATGTACATATTAATTTATCAATCTCCCAATTGTAACAATTAACCAAATTTACTAATTATAATCCATCAATTCTTTCCATTGGTAAACCAAAGTACAAGACATTAGAAAAGCACGTTCATTTCTCATATCACATTCATTTTAGTTTCATACCCTAGAATATGTCAGTTGAGTGCAATTTATCTAACTCACAATTCATGTGTGTATGCTCATATTATGCATTTGAATACAATCATATATCATGTCACAAATGTACCAAATTCATTCTATATGATGCCACTCATGTGACTCAATAGTCTAACACTTTAAATCCTTTAACAATTTGAGAGACAGGATACTATAATCCCCCTTTAAGACATTTTGTCCTCGAAATTCTTAACTAACTGAATCTGCAGATGGGGTAATGTTGTCTCATATTTTTCTCAATCTCCCAATTGATTTTTTCTCTCGAATGATTTTCTCTAATCGTTAGATTCCTGAGATTCCTCAACGACTTATCTTGATGTCTAGCCATTTTTACTGGTTTCTTTACATAATTTAAATAATTTACAATCTTAAATTCTTGAGCTTATAACACACACATCCAATCTAACTTGTACCTCTTGAATATAATAGTATAGAATACATTGTGGACCTAGGTTCCTTAAGCAATAGCAATAGTGTCATCTTAAATTCAAGAACCCAAAAACGTAGTTTAGATACTTTACAACAAACAAAATACATGCACTCTCTATAGTATATGCAGCTTATCGTGCCTAAGTCTCATATCTATCTGACTCCAATATTCACTTATGATTTGTTAAATATTCATTTATTCTTAGAAATGGAATATTTGATCTATATGATACAATTTAGTAAAAGTCTTCATCTTAAGAAGATGTCTCTCCTCAATCATATATACTGTTTACATAATTCTTATTAGTCAACTATGTTCATCATTACCTTTCAGCCATTCATAATACCTTAATATGATCAATTACTATCATATCTTACATGATTAGAATGTTCTAAATATTAAAGCTAAATGAAGCAGTAGGCATGTTCATTTACTCTTATACTTTGGTATGTACCATAAAGATCATTACATCTTATCCAGAGATTTATTTTTGAAAAGTCACCAATTAATATCTTAAACTGATGATACCCTGATCTCAATTGATTATATATAACATTTGAGTATTCTACAAATATATAATAGTTACTTCTCCTTAGTAGTTACCATTTCAATTTCAATATATCCACCTCAATTCGTGTTTTCACTGTGTTACTCTGAGTCATCTCATAATTTTAACTATAGGGACTAAGACTTAAGAGCATTTAATATGTCATAGATCACTCCATGTACCATATCCAAACATATAATACATATATGCTCAGTAACATCATTTGCCAAGTTAACCACTTTATCAGATGTGAACTCACAATAACTGATCAACTTAAACTTGAGGACTTCTATATATATCGCTATCATATATGTCATCTAACATAAATATGTTCTCCATTAATTCAGCAATATAAGTTACATAACCATCATGAAATTCTAATATTAAATTCAATGATATAATTTTATACTAAATTGATAAACTTTCAACATGGTACCTAAACATCCATTCCAGTTCCAAGTTCAACCTTTCAAGGTCATAGTAAATTTTGATTTCTTCCAAATTTGCTTGTACACTTTAAATCTTATCATTTCCACCTATATCTTTATTTTCCTCAGTCAATCCATGAAAATATATTGACATCCACATCAATTAAAATGTATACAACTACATATTATATTTGTTGATATAACCATGAATACAAATACATTGAGTCTATGTCTAACATATCGAGCCATATAGTATCTCTTATTTCAAGATATCTACAAACTTTCATTTTCTCACACTTTGACTGATCCTCATGCCTCTCATTGTTTCTAGTAACTTAGACTTTTAACAAATGTTTATGCATGTGACTTGTTTAAATGCAACAAAGACTGGGGATCAGTTGCCACTGTATGCTATGACATGTTTAAGATGCATGTACCTTGACATAAATTATGAAGAATGCCCATGTAAGATACTAATCCTAGGCTCTGATACCAAAATGTAACATACCACTCTCATAGAGCATATGCCCAAACATATCGACAATTATTCAAGAACATACTCTACTAGGATGGCACGTTAAGACGATCACAACAACTCATTATAAATTTTCAAACATCAAACATATCTTAAGCAAACCAATATTCATTTTCCCATTAATACTACAAACAAATCCATTCATAAATGTCAATACTTTTTAGAATTCACACGTACTTTATACAACAGTTGAGAAATACAATTCTTGACACGAAATAACTCAAGAAATGTGTAGGTACAACTGATCTCGACCATTAACTCGTGTATAATTGCAGTAGCTATACTCCAATTAGCCTAACTATATCTCCTATGAACCTGAAATTCAACATTGCAATTTTTATGAGTTTGCGAATTCAGTGACTAAACCATCATCGATGTGCTCATTCATATCAAAACATAAGGATAATTCACAATCTAATTCATAAGCAAATCATATCATCTAATATTGAACATCACATCACATTTCATTATACGTTGTCAAGTACATTAAGTTTATCATACTTTCTTAAGTATATCAAATACATTAACATTTTATATCACATCACATCTTTATTTACTTTACTACTGTATTTCAAACATTTCAATAATTCACTTCAATTTAATCATATAATATATATAAGGATGTATATGTAGATGCATACGTGACTCCGTCATTTTTACTTTGATGTGACCGAGTGTCTATTTAATGTCCTGTATTCATTGTAGATACTAGGCTCATTTCACATAATGTCCCATACCTATTGTGGATACCGAGATAATTAATAACTGAGCATGTGACTCTTTATGCACATTTTTGAGCTTAAAGCTCTTTTTTAGACTGGTCACTCCGGTCACAACTCCTTTTTCTTATCATGCATTTCAATATGATGCATCATTCCATATGTCATATTTCATTTACCTTTCATTCCTGTGTCCTTTTATTATACCTATCAAATTCATCGGATCTAGTCTGACAATTCACATTCAATTACTCACACATTTCATATTCATTTTAGAATTTCTCATTCAATTGTGCTCACATTTCATATCAAATACAAATAGATAGTACTTTCAATTTAATTCCCAAATATTGAACTCCTCAGACCATCAATGTCTGGAATTATCACAATCATATAATAACAGTTCAATATCTAAAGATTAATCAAAAATAATTTAGTCATAGTGAGTAAACATCTAGGTTAACTCACAGTACGCTCCAGATTAGCTATTGTCTTGACAATCAACTTGTGTATCTATCTTCATGTAATACACACATATTTTACACATTATTAAGTTGTCAATCATAAGATTATTCAACCATTCACATTTAGATATATATATATATATATATATATATATTTGACTTTCCTAGTATACATCCTTATTCAAAATTCTTGATCATTCAAACATTATAGCTTGTACATGGCTAGTTTGCAATTAGGTTAATACCTTAAATACACTTGATCTTGCTCAACTCGTCAACCATACATTCACTAACTCTTTTCTAGTATTATACATAATCACACAATATCCCAATTCTCATTCATTCATTCCTAGTGCATTATTCATATCCTTTAGATCACCTTTGTATTCATAAGAACACCTTCATTCCTTTAACACTCTTACATTCCAAATTGAGATACATTGCTATTAAACCATCTTTTCCTTGAAGTATAACATCAATTAACAACTTATATTTATCAAACACTTAACCAACTTATCCAATATCAAATTAGGTTCATTTTAAGCCTCAATCAAGTCCAAATGCACCATAGTAAGTATCTTATCCTTAGTTGGTTGAAGAATCACACAAAATAGCATTTTCTTCACTTCAAAGCATTTCCCATGATTGTGTATATAGCTCCCACGGTCGTGGGATGGATGAACCAAAAGTTCACTATGTTGGGTTTGCCATGGTTGTATGCATCACATGCAACGTATGTAGCAGAAGTGTCGAAATCTAGATTCCAACACCATGAAAACCAGAAAATCACATAATCATACATGCATGCATGGATATGTAAAGAACATGGAATATAAAACATTTTACCTTTTTTTTTCTCCTACTTTCTTGTTTCTTCTCCTTGTTTGGGTTGTTGCAAACACCAAACTCTTCGTTGATCACCCAAAAACACACAAAGAAGATAAAAAAAGAATGTATAAGGGTGATTTGAGCACTATATTAGTTCTAGTATATGCTCAAAATGATGGAAGATAAATCAAGAATCTTGTTGCATACACTTTGATTTATGCAACAATTATATAAATTACAAGAACAGGGTTCTTGACACCTATCTCTCACTCTAAAACTCTTCTAGAGCCCTTATGCTCTCACTTAAGTATGTAAGAAGTGGTAAAACCTTGTGTACATAAGTGAAGAACTCACTTATGTACCATTTTGTGCCCTCTGTCACGATCGTGGCCTTCTTAAAAAATAGGCTGGCCTTCGGCCACCATTGTGGCTTATGAATCGCCTACTTCAATTTGGCTATACATACCATATTTTTCATTCGATCTTTTATGCGTGTGACCCTTAGGTTCCTGGTTATTTTAGGCACTTAAATTAACTCTTAATTTAAGCAAATCATGAAGGGTTTCATAATGCCATTTGCCGAAATATAAGTGGATTAACAAATAAAATCTAGTCCAAGTAATGTTAGTTCTTATCCTAGGATCTCAATACTCTTATATGTCATTGAAGACTCTTCATCACACATAACTGCTCTGGCTAGAGCCTCTAAAGTACCCCGATAAGAGGTCATAGGTATCATCTCCTTCTATCAGAAGTGCTGAATCCTTTATTGGCTACTCAATTACCTTCAAATACTAATAGCTGTACCCAATTACCACCCTAAGAGCGACCTCGTCATGAGGTAACAAGAAATGATGTCAAAGAACAGGATTAGTATATAAAATATCCTTGAGTACCTCAAGTATAAAGATATTTACACCATTGTTATGATGAGATTAATCATTGACATTTGATAGATCATCCATATGATAATCTCATAGCGGGTCATCCGATGTACTTACTACCCTTAGTAAGCATCCACATGTTAACTTTAAACATCCCATACTTATAGTTTGTGAGATCCATTGCTTAACCAAATCAAGGAGTATAACATGTGCTAGTCTGTCTGGATTAATAATGTCATGTCTTATTAATCCTATAACTAGGGATTATTTAGATACTAACATAATTACACATGATAGGAATCTCATTATCATGATCTCATCATGATTTCCTTCATGTTATGTTTTGTATCGTGGACTTCATTAATTTGATTTAAGATCAATATCAATTCATATATTAATGAATATTAAACTAATAAAAGTTGCCTTTCACTTTATTAATAAAAACAAAGTTTATACAAAAATGGTAAAGGTGATTGCCTTTAGAGCACTACTCTAAAAATCTTCCATTTGCACTAAATCCAATCGCCTTTGTATCCAATACTATAGGCGAGTACACAAGAATCAAATTTTATCTGAAGAAGTGGCTTAGTTAAAGGAATAAACGATGTTTTAATCTGTGGGCACTCTCCCAATCTTCATATCACCTCTATCAATTCTTTCCCTGATTAGGTGATATCTCCTAAGTACGTTTTTGGATCTCTGATGAGACCTTGGTTCCTTGGCTTAAGCAATAGCCCCATTGTTTTCATAGTAAAATAATATTGGGTCTATTATGTTAGGAACCACTCCAAGTTCCATGACAAACTTCTTGATCCAAGTATCTTCTTTTACCGCTTCCGCAGCTACAATGTACTCAGACTCAGTTCTCAAATATGCAGTTGTGTCTTGTTTGGAAGTCTTCCAACTGACTGCTCTACCATTCAATGTGAAAACATAACCTGATTGGGATTTGGAGTCATCCTGTTCAGATTGAAAGCTGGCATCTATATGCCCACTCACTAGGACATCTCGATTTCCATATATCAAGAATACATGTAACATCCCATTACCTATGGGAAGGTTAGAATAGTAAATATAAGTGATGAATGAGAGCTTAGAAATGCATTTTTCATGCTCATGCATAGTATGACAAACAAATACACAGGAATAGTGAAGGTTTTGCACATGAAAATAATTGTACATGCATTCATGAACGATTCCGGGTATATTTGGACTGAGTTGTGATTTTTGAGAAAATTGTGATTTTGGAATTTATTGAGTATTATGGAAAATAGGAAAAAAAGAGAAGAAATTAAATGAAGACATGGAGATAGTTGGATTGTAAAGATGAGAGTTTAAAATGAGTTAGTTTCAAAAGAAACTAAGTTAGAACTTAGACCTTAGGAAAAGTGACAAGTGTAAAGTTTGCCTTTATTATTTGTCAAAAGTAAGTAATGAGTGATCTGAGAGTTAAAAAGGGATTTGTTCTTTTCCTAAGTTCTTTCTTCATTATCATCTTCTCCAAATTTCTTCCCATACATAAAGTTTTCCATTAAACTCCTTCTGAGACTTAACTCTGATTCTTCATATCCCTCACCATTTCCTTTTCTCCTAAAGTGTTTCTTCTGCCTTAAGAAAAAAACCAGAAGTTGGTTAGTGTTCACAGAGAAGTACATGATTTTTGCATGAAATTAAGGTTTTGGGGATAGTTGAAGCTTTTGGAGTCTTCAACAAGTAAGTAGTGAATAAAATTATTAGAGTTGTGGATTTTTGAAATAAAGTTTATGAATTTATTGTTAGTGCATGATCATAGCATTTACGTATAATTATATTCCTGAACACTGTGTTAAGGGGATAAAAATTGGGGATATGGTGATATTTGAGTTTTGATGGATTATTAGTGATCAGGTTTTGTGAAAATGGTTCTTGAAGTTGAAATAGCAATGAAGTGGTGTATAGGATTAGTGTAGAGAGTTAGAAATGGAAAGGTGATATGCTCTGTTTCTTCACTGAGCATGTATGAATATATAGGTTTTTATACGAGAGTTGATGAAGACTTAGAAATGTTCAAGAAAATGGTTTCTGAGTGAGTAGTTTAGATAGCATCGTCTCTGATGATGTCACATCGTCTGTGATGACGTCATATCTTCTTAAGTTGACTTTCTGCTTTTTCTGTTGTTGACCGAAACATCTCCTTCTATGTAGTATCGTCTGCTCCATTTTTGATCCTCCAGAAGATAGAATTTGTTTTCATGGTCTTCATGAAAGTTGTAGATATTGAAATTTTCTTTCAAACCATCTAAAGAACACCCTAATAAGATATCTTTAGGGAAATTTATGGCAATTTTCCCAATGCATTTGTCTTTTTCAATTCGTCAGCTTTTTCATTTGGTTTCGTCTAATCTTATTGTCTGCTCCATTTTTGACCCTCAAGATGATAGAATTTGTTTTCTAGGTATTCATGAAAGTTCTATATATTGAATTCTTCTTTCCAAACATATAAAGAAAACTCTAATCCAATAACTTTATGGAAAGTTATGGCAATTTTACCAATGTGTCTGTCTTTTTCAATTCGTTTGGTTTCGTCTAATTTTATTGTCTTCTCCATTTTTGACCGTTAATATGATATAATTTGTTTTCTAGTCTTCATTAAATTTATATATCTTGAAGTCTTCTTTCAAACCATCTAAAGAACACCCTAATCTGATATCTGTAGGGAAAGTTATGGGAATTTTTCCATCGCATCTATCTTTTTCAATTCGTCTGCTTTTTCGTTTGGTTTCGTCCAATCTTATCGTATGCTCCATTTTTGACCTTCAGATGATATAATTTGTTTTCAAGGTCTTCATGAAATTGTAGATATTGAAGTCTTCTTTCAAACCATCTAAAGAATACCCTAATCCGATATATGTAGGGAAAGTTATGGCAATTTTCCCAATGCGTCTGTATTTTTTAATTCGTCAGTTTCTTCTACCTTCTGCGTCTATCTTCTGGGTCTATCTTCTGCGTCAATCTTCTGCTAAGTCTACCTTCTGTGTCTATCTTCTGGTTCTATCTTCTGCGTCTATCTTCTGCTTAGTCTACCTTCTGCGTCTATCTTCTACGTCTATCTTCTGCTTAGTCTACTTTCTACTTCATCTACTTTTTACTTATATGACCATAACTTTTTTTTTAGATATCCAAATAATCTAATTCTTGAACCAATATATTCCTAACACAGTGTTATATCCCTTCATAAGCTTTTGTAGCATTCTAAATTTAATTGAGAAATATTGATTAAATCAAAGTGTGGAAGCTGTTGGAACAGTGAAATAGGGTTTTCTTCCTGAACACCCTTCGGTATTTTGATTATATCTGGATCTATAGGATTCCAAATGAGACGCTTTTTAATTTGGAGTAAACTAGAGATATATCCTTACAAATGGTCTCAAGAAGTCTAATTTTTATTCTTTCCCTAATATATTTAATTTCTGGATGGAAGTTGTATGTAGTACACTGTTTTTTATTGTGAACAACCCAATAATGTTGAAGGTATATCTTCCAAATTTCTGAACCAAATTGAGTGATTTTGATGTCAATGGAAAGATAAGACATAGATGAACACTTTTCCAGAAGATAGTATGACCAAATTACATCAGTGTCACTTCCAAATTGAATGTGAACAATAGACCCGAAAGTGTGACTTGGAAAAATCTGAAGTGAGTCAATAAGAAATGAATTGAGATTCTAATGGTCTTAGTGTAGCATAAACCTAAGTATAAATTGTACTTAGATGAGTTTTGATATGAAAATAGTTTTGTGAATGAAATTGATGGGAAAATACCCGGGGTTGTCATGAACATTTATTGTACATAATTCATTTCATACATGTACATTATTAAACACTCATAATTTTGCACATTGTGATATATATGTATGATGTTTGATATAGAGGAGCAATTGGAACGTCAACCTCCAGACATTGTCAGAACTTCTAGGCATTAGCTTCGGGAGCAATTTGTGAGTAACCTAGACGGTCTCACTTAATTACTTATTTGTTTAAATTCTGTTTTGAAAGGATTGAATGAATATGGCTTAATTGTTGATTCCAGACAATGAAGGTCCAATGATTGTGATATTGGATTGAAATATTGAAGTGCTATTTGTATTTGAATGTGCAGAACTATGTGTTTTATAATATGATTGATTATGATAGACGCATTCCATACATGAATGTACAATCAGATAATGGCAGTTGTGACTAGAGTAGTCACCGATCAGAGCTTAAAGCTCAAAGTGTAAAAAGAGCCTCGAGCTCAGAAAGTGATTAAGAGCCTAAGGCTCACTAAGTACAATGAGCCCTATATCCTCATCGAATAAGGGACAGTTATCAATGAACTCGATATCAAAAAAGGATACGGGATAGTTCAGGCACTCGGTCACAACAACGTAATAATTGGAAAAGAGTCTCATGAGCATTTTATATGCATCTGTTTAGGTATGTTTGATTAATTGAAATGCAAAATTGCTTATGCTTAAGTGAAAATGTGACACTGATGTAAAATGTAATTTGGTGAAATATGTGTTATGTGAAATGATGTGTTGCATGAATTGAGTGAACCTTTGATGATGGTTACCTCATTGAGTTCGCAAAACTCACCAAAATTGCAATGTTGGCTTTTCAAGACCAAGAGACGACTCTAGCTACCGAGAGGCTCTACCAGCCGTGTAGATTGTAATTTGGCTAGAGAAGTCATGGCTCAAAGGTCAGTCATTTGGGATTTTTGGACAAATTAGATAGACTTGTATATTTTTCCTCTTTCATGTAGTATTTTTGTACTAGGTTTTGATGATGTACATGTAGTAAGTGTTGAAAGATACAATGTAGACTTTTGGTTTTGTGAAATGAAATGAGGAAAAAACTGGTTTTAAATTATTGTGATTTTCTTTTTATGTTTTATAAGTGAGTAAAGATATGATGCCTTGTGAAGTGACTGTAGCGATCGAACGTGACCCACCCTTATCGTAAGATATATACCTGAATGACCTCCGGGCATCCCGGTGTGTACCTTGCGGTAAGGGGGCGCTACAATACATTCTTAGGCCTTCTCACGTACTTTAGGATATTCTTGATAGCTACCTTATAGCACCCCAATCTCATAGGGCATATTTCCGAACCTATCGTCGACATTCAAGAACATACTTTACGATGGTGGCATTCTAGGATAGTCATTCAAACTCATTGCAAAAACTTTCACACAACACAAGCATTTTTAAAAAAGAAAGAATCATTCTTAGCCCATTTTATTCAAAAACACTTCCAGTCACAAGTGTTACAACAGTTAACACTTCATCATATATTCCAATAATCAACTGAGCCTAATACAAAACATTTCCAATCATACAGTCATTGCACTTTTCAATTCATATAAATGATGTTACAATATTTACGGAATACAATTTTAAAATACAAAAGAAAGGCTATAGATATATGCAGGTACAACTAATCCCGACCTCTAACTCTTATTCAAATGCAGCGGTTAGACTCCAGTTGGTCTAACTGATAACTCCTCTAAGCCTGAAAAAAATATTGCAATTTTGGGGTGAGTGTGTTAAACTCAGTGAGTGAACCATCATTGATGTGCTCACCTATGTTAGGACACAAATATTA
Source organism: Erythroxylum domingense (assembly GCA_025594535.1). NCBI lineage: Eukaryota > Viridiplantae > Streptophyta > Magnoliopsida > Malpighiales > Erythroxylaceae > Erythroxylum > Erythroxylum domingense. The sequence goes on along the minus strand of JANQBM010019936.1, from coordinate 9,697 downwards.
CAAGCAATAATCAAATTCACATATATATCATATTATTCAAAATCAGTTCTCATTTAACACATCTTCCAATTGTGTATACCAACTCACAATATATACATATTTCAATAAACATATTATGAATACAAACATTCATATAATCATTTCATAATAATCTAATCATTCATCTTGATCATTAATCTCATCAACATGTATACAAACATTGCACATCATTGTGTCAATACAATTCAATAACTTTTCACAATTATTCACATGATATACGTGAAGATATATATGCAATGCACATGAGACTTTACTTTTATTTTTGTTTTGTTGTGATCAAGTGCCTATTAATTATCCCATATCCCTTTTGGATATCGGGTTTATTTCAAGTACTGACCCATATCCCTTGTAGATACCGAGCTTATTTACAACTGAGCATGTGGCTCTTTGAGCATATTCTGAGCTTTAAACTCTTTTTGGGCTGGTCACTCTGGTCACAACTCCTTTATCTGATCATGCACATCAATGTCATGAAATGCATCATCTCACATAATGTGTTATCACTCACTTTCATTCAGTGTGCACAGTCATTTATCACAATCATCGGATCAGAGTCTGGCATTCAACATTCGGTTAAGTATCATTTATTCCATTCACATTCACATTTATCATCGAACCTTGGTCTGGCATTTAATAATAATCTTGAGTATCACTTATTTAGTCAAATTCACATACAATAAGCACTTCCAATATAGTCCCAAATAATGATCTCCTCAAACAATTGTTGTCTGGAATTATCATAACCAAACTAGTAATAGTTAAATATGTAAAAATTAATTAAGAACAATTCAAGCATAGTGAGAAACATCTAGGTTGACTCACTACACATATAACTCAAACATAAAAACACATATAATTGAATTTACACATCTAGGTTAACTTACAGTATGCTCCAAGTGAGCTATTGCCCTGACGATATGGCAATATCTAGATGTTGTCGGTCAACTTTTTCTTTTACATCATAGAATGCACACATAATCTACATATTACTAAATTGAACAACCATATAATTGATCAACCATGCACATGTATATGTATAATGTTCAATGCATTCTCAATTGACTATCCCGGGTATTTATCCCTAATTACATCGCTTAACCATTAACATCATCATTTGTGTATGTTAAGCTTATGCTTAGGTTCATAGATCAAAGAACTTAGTTAATCTAATATCATCAATCATATGTCTATCACATATTTAATCACTTTATCCATCATCCACTAAGTTCAATTCAAGCTTCATTCAAGCCTAAATGCATCATAGGAAAGCACCTAACCATTTGTTCTATCAAACCACACATAAAATAAGCATATTTCACTTGATAGACATTCCCACGATCGTGTATCATTTCCCATGATCGTCGGTTTTGTTGACAGAAAGTTTCAGCCCTTTATGGCATTCCTATTTTCTAGCTTTTCCAACTCTATTTTCAGGTCAATTTTGTATGACCATTTTGACCTAGAAAATGAGGTATTTAGGAAACACCTTATTCTAAAACAATGTTTCTATATGTATTAAGTTTCTAAAAACATCAAGTTCATGTAGTTTGGTTCAGTATTCTGTGAGTTATACCCAAAACACTACAAAATATTCTCAAATAATGATAGCACACAGTACTCAAATGCAAGACAAATTTAGAAACCCTTAGAGATAGAATTCAAATTTAACTCCTCAATGAAAACTGTATCCATATGTTTCTAGTTTAATATGAATTAAAAATAATCTCATTTGGATATCTACAGATTAAGATATGGCTAAAATACAGATGCCTATTTAGTGGAAACACTCCATCAACATATTGCAACATAGGGGTCTATCACAGGTAATATTGGGGAAGCAAACATAACTCAAGCTCTAGTCACTATTTTCTCAAGCTACTTTCACAGAGATCAAGTTAAGAACTATATCTACAACTTTCATTCTTTGAGTTTCTTCAAATTTGTTCTCTAAGGATATGAAAGATAGATTGTAAGAGAAAGATGAAATTGAAACTAGAATTTCAACTTACCTTGATAACCTCTTTCCTTCTCCTCTTCTCTCCCCCTTTTTCTCTCCTTCTCTTCTTATTTTCGTTTTTATCCCTCTTCTAACCTTATGGACGACCTTCACTCTCACTTCTATTGCCTTTTTCATTCATTTTCTGTAGAAAATTCAAAGAAATCCAAACTAATTCATGTATCACCATTCCATTGGTCTATGTGTCACCATTTTATTGGTACATATGTTATCCTTATATTGGTCCATATATTAATATTCTATTAGTCCATATGTCACTTACTTTAGGCTCCACATGTAACTCATTTAAGCCTCTATATGTCACTACCTATAAGCCTACACATGTCACTCATTATAAGGCTACACATGTCACCAATTGTAAGACTTTATATGTCAACATTTGTAAAGCTACACATATCACCATTCTATTGCTCCATATGTCACAAGCTAAGGTGTCATTTGTCACAAATTTAAAGGGCCACTTGTAGCAATTATACTCAAGCCACTCATCATTCATTTAACTGAGTCATTTTTCAGTTATTCCCAATGCCACATGTCACCATTTCATAGGCCTAATCAACCTAAATTCCCATGTATCAATTTGTCTTGCTCTTTAACATTTTTCTTAGACTAGATGCCCATATCACCTCATCAATTACTCAATTGTAACAATAATTTCCCAATTCACTAATTATAATCCATCAATTCATGTTATTAGTAAATCAAAATGCAAAACATTGCGTATGCACATTTATATTACTTTCATTTTCGTTCCATACCCCGGAATATGTCTTTGAATGTATATACTATCTTGCAATGTTTTCTAAATCATGATTCATATGTGTTTATGCTAATATAATGCATGCCAATGGAATGCTCTTCATATATTCTCATATGATATGGCTTAATCTAACAATTAATCCTTAAGTGTAGGAACGGGGTATTACATACCTAGTGACCCTCACCAGGATCCGATTGATATCTTCTCGTAACATTTAGAGCATACGATATATCGGGTCTTATACATAACATAGCATACATGATTAATCTTACTGCCAAAGCATACAGGATGATACTCATGCCAGTCCTCTCATTTTGTGTCTTGGGATAGATAGATTTCAGAAGTTTTATCCTATGAGTTATGGGAAGAAACCCTCTCTTAGACTGCTCTATGCTAAACCTATTTATCACGTTATCTATATATGTTGATTGTGAAAGACCTAGCAACTTCCGTGATCTATTTCTACAGATTTGTATTCCCAATATATAAGTTTCTTCTTTAAGGTCTTTCATGGAAAAATTATGGGACAACCAAATTTTGATTGATAGCAAACTTAAGACATCATTTTCCATTAGTACCATGTCATCCACATATAATACAAGGAATATGATAGCATTCCCACTAACCTTCTTATACACACAAGGTTCATCAAGATTTTGTGAGAAACCAAACTCTTTGATTGTCTCATCAAATAGGATGTTCCAACTCCTAAATGCTTGCTTCAATCCATAAATGGATTTCTGAAGCTTGCATACCTTTTTGCCATCTCTGTATATGAAGCCCTCATATTGTATCATAAATACATCCTCAACTAGGTTTCCTTTTAGGAAAGTCGTCTTCACATCCATCTTCCATATTTCTTAATCATAATAAGCAACAATTGTGAGGAGTATTCTAATTGATTTAAGCATAGCTACGAGGCTAAATGTCTCGTCATAGTCAACCCTTTATCTTTGATGATAACCTTTAGCAAATAGCCTCGCTTTATAGGTAATCACATTACCTTCTATATCGATTTTCTTCTTGAAAATCCACTTACATCCTATAGGTTTTAACCCTTTAGGTGGGTCAACCAAAGTCCATACTTGGTTTTCATACATGGAATCCATTTCAGACTTCATGGCTTGGAGTCATTTTCAGATTCTGAACTCTTTAAAGCCTCTTCATAGGTTGTCGACTCATCATCCTCTATAAGCAATACGTCATTGTATTTGTTTATGAGAAATCCATATCTCTCTGGAACATTGCATATCCTACTTGACTTGTGAACATTTTATATGTCAGAAGGTTCAACTAGTGTCTCATCTCTGTGAACAACAATTTCGGGTTCAAGCAGTTGATCTGCATCTATTTAAGCATCATGAACTTCATCAAGTTCAACTTTTCTCCTACTATCTTCTCTTAGAAGAAACTCTTTCTCTAAAAGGACAGCATGCTTTGAGATAAACAACTTTTACTCTAAATTCTTATAGAACTGATATCTAATTGTCTCCTTAGGATATCATCTAAACAGACATTTATTAAATTTTGCTTCAAGCTTGTCTGATTGAATCCGCTTTACATAAGCCGGACAACCCCAAACTTTCATACGAGAAAGATAGGGAATTTTGTTAGTCTATATCTCATATGAAGTAACTTCAACTGCCTTTGAAGGGACTCTGTTTGTCACATAAATAACAAACTCGAGTGCATAACTCCAAAAGGATTTCGGTAGATCTACTAAGCCCATCATCGACCTTACCATGTCTAACAAGGTTTGGTTTCTCCTTTCAGCAACACCATTATGTTTTGGTGTGTAAGGTGGAGTCCACTAGGATATTAATCCTATTTATCTCTGAGATAAGTTAGAAATTCCTCATTTAAGTATTCACCACCTTGATCTGGTCGAAGTATCTTAATACTTCTACTGAGTTGTTTCTCTACATCGTGTTTAAATTGTTTGAACATTTCAAACTTTCAGGCTTGCATCTCATTAGATACACATGCCTATATCGTGAATAATCATCGATAAAAGTAATAAAGTACACAAAACTACCTCTGGCATAAATGGACATCGGATTATATTCATCATAATGTATTAGGTCTAATAACCTATTCATTCGTTCACCTTTTCCTTTAAAAGATAATTTAGTCATCTTGTCTAACAAGTAAGATTCACATGTGTCATATGATTCATAATCAAATGACCCTAGGCTACCATTCTTGTGTAGTTTAATCATGTGTTTCTCACTTATATGGCCAACTTGACAAAACCATAAGTAAGATGATTTTAAGTTATCTCGTTTTTGTCTTTTATTATCATTGATATTTAAAATTGGATTGGACATATCTATTATGTAAAGCCATTGCAAAATGTAGCAGTATCAACAACATTTCATTCAATTTAATTGAACAACCATTGCTTGAAAAAATTAAATGAAATCCCGCTTTATTAAGATATACAATGTTTTTATTCACAATAGGTACATAATAGCAATTTTCCAAAACTAACTCTTGCCCACTAGGAAGATACAAAACATATGTCCCTATGACTAATGCAGCAACTCTTGCTCCATTTCCCACACGTAGGTCCATCTCTCCCTTCTTGAGCGATCTGCTATCCCTAAATCCCTGCATATCAACATATATGTGTGAGTCACATCCGGTATCTAATGCCCAAATGTTATGATCAAAAATAGTATTAACCTCAATGAAAAATATCATACCTGAAGTAGACAGTGGGGCATCTAATGCCTTTTTTTGGTTTAGTGACTCTAGATAAGCTTTGCAGTTCCTCTTCCAATGTCCTTCCTTGTTGTAATGGAAGCATATCCCCTTTGGTGCTATCTCCTTTACCTTCTTCTTGGCTACACCTCCCATTGGCTTCTTGGACTTCTTGTTCTTCTTTTGGTTCTTCTTTCGAGAACCAGAAGTAGAGTCCACCAACATCACAACCTTACTGTCTTTCTTGACAGTCTACTCAGCTGTTTTGAACAAATTAATCAGCTCAGGTATCGTTGTGGATGTTTGGTTCATTCAATATTTAAGCATAAACTGTGAATAAATATCAGTCAAACCAGTCAGAATTAAGTCTATACTTAATTCATAATCTATTATGAAGCCCAAAATGGCTAATCTCTCAATATATCCATTCATATTCAGTGCATATTGCATTAGAGATGATCCCTCAGCCGTCTTAGAATAGAAAAGCAGCCTTGAGGTCTCAAACCTTTCAGATAGAGCTTGCATATCAAATAATTTCCTCATATGGTAAACTATGGTATGAGCATCCATAGCCTCATGCAACTTTTGCAGTTTTGGTGACACAAAGGTTAGCATTATATAGCTAGCCAACTCACTATCACCCAGTGGCTTCTTATAAGCTTTCTGATCTTCATCAAATGCAATGATAGCAGGTGGATCAAGAAGTGGTTCATCTAGGACATATCCTAGTTTTTTCATATTTGAGAACAATTCTCAAATTCTGTAGCCAATCCAAGAAGTTAGGTCCCGTGAGTTTGTTGGAATCTAATAGGGAGTGTAAGCTCACACTAGAAGACATCGCGGCGATTCAATAACCTAAAAGAACTAGAGAAAGTGTTAGAATGTACATTAATGCATGTCGATAAGGACTTTAATCACATGCATTATAGGTCTCATTATTCTAATTCAAATCTATAGCCCTCACTATGAATTCAAGAAAACTTATAGTTTTCTTAATGGGTTGATATCCGATATCATCAATAATGACCTTGAGTTTGCCCAACAAGCCATCTTAGGTCAATCAATAGGTATCATTCATACTAATTGCATTCAATTTTGCAACTATCGACTTGTGCCATCAATTATTGATTTAACACACTCATTGGGTTATCAACTCTTGATTTGTATACATCCCATTTATATTACCCAACTTCGCCTCTATCCATGTTGACCTTGGGTTTACCCAACAAATCAACACTTCTAGTTAGGACTAACCCATTAATCCAAAAATCTAATTTTCATAGTTTGAACATATTCATGTAGAGCGGACTTTAGGGGTTTGCCTAACAACCTAACTCCAAAAGAATTCTAGTTCTTTCCATATCAATAGAAGGCGTAGGTCCTAATATTTAGTTGAGGGGTTTGTTCTTTGGTCTCATTAATACTTGGATGATCTTGAATATGTATATCACATATATATATTCAGATTATGGACAACTTAATTTAATTGGGCCTATGTCCATAACTACCCTTAAAATGCATCTAATGCATGTATCATACAAAGGAGGTTTAATTTAGGTTATGACTTGACTATGCATCTAAAGTTCATGATTCGATTCAACTCTTATAATCAAGTACCAGTGTTAGTCTTAGCTAATCTGAATTATGAATATGATTTGATTAGGAACAATAAAATTCAATTATTTTGATATCCAGATTAAACACTTTAATCCTAGTTTATGCCTTTATCTAGTCACACTAGAAATGTTATGTTCTACTTGGATTAATTCTAAATTAATCTTTAGAATTTCCAAAATTTTTGTACATCAATTAGTCATCTATAATATCCCTAGGTCATCACAAATTTATCTAAACAATTTCCGTAGAAGTCAAAATTATCTTGACGGCCAAAATAGTCAAGATAAATAAGTTAACCTATGAGACACTAACGAGACCGAATCGATGTTTAGAGAATTTCTGGAACCCTAATTTCAAGTACATGAATTAAGCATGTTATTGTCATCAAAATAATACATTTCTTATCACATAAGAACCTTATTTGGGTCTCATATCCGAAATACATACATTATAAGTCATTAAGTAAGTCAACTCCATCAACTTTCAAAAAGTTTACTAATGTTGACTTTGACTTTATTTATTAATTGAATCAAATTCAATTAATTTTGGAAAAATTATAGAGTCTTATACACATTCTAAATATGTCTAAATAATTTTTTAATACATTATTTATTAAAAAAATTGGAATATCCTAACATATCATATATGTATGACACTTGTTATGTTACTTCTAACACTAGTCAAACATTACATCATGTATGCATAAGATAATCACTTTAACAAGAAGTGTCATGCATCACATGCATGTGGCAACATCTCACCTTGCATGTGTATGCATAAAATTTATAAAAACAATTTTTATAAAATTTAATATGGAATTTACAAGCATGTATGTTCATCACATTTTCATAATTTCCAAAACTTCATACATGCATCAAGATGAAACTAAATTCGTAATAAAATAACAAATGACATTCAATTACATTTTATTTTTACAGAAATATAAATAAGATGTTATAAACATTTCTGTGAAAGCAAAATAGAAAAATAATTTTTATAGAATTATTAACAAATTTTCAAAGTTAGCATATGCATTCAATTTTCTAGAAATTCCTAGAAACCAACATATGAACAGTCTAGATATTAATTCAAAATAAAATAGCAAATGACATTCAATTGCAATTTACTTTGGAAGAAACATAAATTAAATCTTATAAACATTTCTACAAAATAAAATCAAAAAAACAATTTTTCTACAACTTACACGAATTATTCCAAATCAACATGCATATTAGTCACAACCCAGTAAATACTTTGCATATGTTCAATACATCATCTATTACATGCATAAACTTGCTCTGATACCACTGTTGGGTTTACCATGGTTGTATGCATCACATGCATGCGTATGTAATAAAAGTGTCAGAATCTAGATTTCGACACCATGACAACCTAAAAATAACATAATCATACATGCATGTATGGATATGTAAAGAATATGAAATATAAAACATTGTTACCTTTTTGTTTCTCCTCCTTCTTGTTTCTTCTCCTTGTTTGGATTGTTGCAAACACCAGACCCTTACTTGATCACCCAAGAACATGCAAAGAAGATGAAGAAACAATGTATAAGGGTGATTTGAGCACCAAACTAGATGAGTTCTAGTAGATACTTAAAATGATGGAAGATAGATCAAGAATCTTATTGCATGCACTTTGATTCATGTAACAATTGCATAAATTGCAAGAACAAGGTTCTTGATACCTATCTCTCACTCTAGAACTCTTCTAGAGCCCTTATGCTCTCACTTGAGTGTGTAAGAAGTGGTAAAACATTGTGTACATAAGTGAAGAACTCACTTATGTACCATTTCGTGCCCTTTTTCAAGATCATGGCCAATGAGCCACGATCATGGCCTTCTTAAAAATAAGTTCGCCATAGGCCACAATCGTGGCCTATATAAATTTGGCTATACGCACTATGTTTTTCATCCGATCCTTTTTTCATGTGACCCTTAGGTTTTCAGTTATTCTAGGCACTTGAATTAACTCTTAATTCAAGTAAATCATGAAGGGTTTCATCCATTTTTTGTAATATAAGTGGAATAACACACAAACTCTTCAATAGTTAATTATCCAACTTATGAACCTTTCCATTGATAATTACCATGCAATTCTTCCTTTCACCATTCTATACCCCACTCAGTTCGGAGTATGGGCTATGTGTCAACTCCCACTAGACTGACTACGTTACATCTAGTCCAAGTGATTTTAGCTCTTATCCTGGGATCTCATTACTCTTATATATCATTAAAGACTCTCTTCATCCCACATAACTGCTTTGGTCAGAGACTCCCGAGTAATGACCCCAATAAGAGGTTATGGGTATCATCTCCTTCTATTAGGAGTGATGAATCCTTTATTGGCTACTCAATTACCTTCGAATACGAATAGCTATACCCAATCACCACCCTAAGAGCAATTTCATCATAAGGTAACAAGAAATGATGCCAAAGAACATGATTAGTATCCAAGATATCCTTGATGTAACATCCCCTCACCTATGGGAAGGGTAAAATAGTAATTTGGAACGGGTTAGGAATGTGTAAAATTGTTTTGCT
>JANQBM010019919.1:0-11666 GCA_025594535.1 Erythroxylum domingense | reverse complement strand
TATTTAATCTAATTTTGCATGTATAATAATCACAAAAATTTATACATACAAAATTTTCAATTAATCACATGTAATTTTTACAAAAATTAAACAATTATAATATGCATGTCAAAAACTTAAATTCCAACATAAGACATACAAATTAAAAATTAATATTTTCATAAAATATTAATACCAAAATGATTTCATAATTAAAATCATAACATAATGGGTTAGGTCTTGATTAACCCAATTAATTACTAATATTAACATAATTAATATTAATAAATTTTTTGAAAAAAATCACAGATCGTCTTCAACCTTAAGTTGGGTCGGGTGTGACCCAACTACAACGTGACGGAGCGCCGAGGATTCTGGCCCATAGAAGCAGAAATTGGATGAAGGTCGGCGATGGGACGAGGACGACTAGGTGACGTGCACGAGACGTCATAAAATCAACCATGCAATGCTCCATAAATGGCAACGTTCGAATCCTCCTATACGACCATCATCATCCCTCCTCCCTACACTGTTTTGTCACCGTCGAGAGCTCCATGAAGCACAAAAACATGACTCTAACATCTCCAGCATGTACAAAATGTTGAAAAAATTTAACAACCTCAACTCATGTATCACGGCAGAAAATTCAACAATAACAAAGCATAACAGAGACAACTTTTCTCAACAGTTCAGAAGTAAGACAGAGGCTATAAAGCTCTGATACCAAATGATATAAAACATAACAACAATATGGCATACATCCCATACAACCATTACATAAAGATACATGCACAATAACCATACATGTAGGTATATAGCAACAGAAACATAACCGAATGAAAATACCTCCAGCTATTGCCCACCTATGATCCTCTTTTTCTCTGTGTTTGAATCTTCTATCCTCTTCCTTTAGCACGATGATGGTGTATGCTTAGTGCTTTCGAGAATAAGGACCAAACAAGCTTACAAACCGTCTTTTAATACCTCTGGCCATCACAGAGGAGGTAGGATATAAAGCATGGGCGTTAACGTGTGTGTGTGTGTAAGGGAAGTACATGAAGCATGGGCAAATCGACCATATCATAAAGGTAGGAAGGATTTTTAAAATCTTACAAAAGTTCCTTGCTGTTAGTAACCTTTGGTGGGGTGATATGTTAGGTTGGGTTGCTTCTTGCAATAATCTCTTATAATTTGGGAGTTGGTAATATTAAGTTTTTCATCTATACTTGGAACTTAAATTTGTAGGGAACCTAACCTTTTAGGCTGTAACTCATTCATATCGGAGTGCCAATTTGACCGCTTCACCTTATGCAGGGTAACACCACATGGATCATCAAAACCACTTCTTGCTTCTGGGTGAGAAAATATGCTTGTTGGAAAGTACGAGGTTAATGAAGCTTAACAGTAACCTTCACTTCAGGTTTTAATCCCTTTCGAAAATTCACAGAGGTATTCCTCAAGTAATGCAAGCTTGTTAGAGTAAGAGTCGAATCTTATGTAGTACTCTTGTACGATTGTTTCTGTTGGAGCTCCTTGAAATCCCCTTCCAGGTCTTTGAAAACTTCTTCGTTAAATCTCTGTTTGATTGCTTCTCCTTCCAAGTGCATTGTTGCAATCCTTACCTTTTTCTCCGTTGTTGTATGATCCAATATAAAGAATTGCTCACTCTTGTACACTCAACTTCTCACACCGTTGCCTTTGAATACTGGAAACTGTTATTCCCGATTTAAAAGAGGGAAAAAAGGAAGGTAGCAGACTTAAAATATGTCAATAAAAGAAGGAAGAAACTTGTGGACAATAAGAAACTACTGTCCACATTAACGCAGAAAGAAGAAAAACAAACAAAAATTGGCAGCTGTGGACAACCACAGATGTACGCGTGTCTGGGAGGCTTATAAATAATCTTTCAAGATGGTTTTATGTTTATCCCAAAGCTTTTCTTCTTCAATCAAATATATCTCTACAGCTTAGAAAATGTTTATCTTAGTATTTCTCCTTGTAAAATAAAGATAGGTTGCAACTCCTAAACTTCATAGTAAAGTTTCTTCTTCTTGCCCGTCATTTTGACCCTAATTTGTTTGGAGTTTTTCACATAAAAATCTATATGTTTATTTCTTCATTACTATTCCTCCAATCCTATTTAGTTGCGAACTGACTCTAATTCGGTCAATTTTCTCAACAAGTGGTATCAAAGTGTGGTGAGAAAATTATGACGAATTTTTGGGCACAAATCATTTAGTTTTCAAGTGACGATAGTGAAAGCTGATGAATAGTAAAATAATAACCAAGAAAGGTGACAACTGTTCATGAATTTCCTTTGAATTAAGCATTGTAGCAGTGATTATAGCTGAGTTGCAGCAATTGATTAATATTAACATGCACAGTACTAGTCACATAAACAGTACTATTCATACATACGAATACTATACTATTCATACGTGCAGGTACTATTCACATGAAATAGTGGGAGCAAAATTTTTCCTTGATAAAAGTAATGGTGGTAAAATTTGAGATTGAGAAGTTCAATAAGAGTAATTTCTCATTGTGAAAGTTGAAGATGAAGGCTGTCTTGAGAAAAAATAAATTTTTAGTGGCAATCAATGAAAGGCAAGCAACATTCACAGATGATAATAAGTGGAATGAGATAGATGTGAATGTTATTGTAAATCTTCATATAGAATTAGTAGATAGGGTATTGTCAAGCATACAGGAGAACAAGGTGACAAAGGAGATCTGGGATCCTTTCACTAAGCTGTACGAAGACAAATCACTCCATAATAAGATTTTCCTTAAGAGAAAATTGTACACTCTTCGGATGTCAGAATCTACTTTACTGATAAAGCATATCAATACCTTGAATACTCTATTTTCTTAACTCACATCATTGGAACATAAAATAGAGTCTCAAGAATATGTTGAGCTTCTAATTTAAATTCTACCAGATTTGTATGATCAACTCACCATCAATTTAACAAATATTGTCCATATAGACCACCTATTCTTCGATGATTTTGAAGTTGCTATTCTTGAAGAAGAAAATCGATACAAGAATAAGGAAGATTGGCAAGCAACTACATAATAACCACAGGCATTGATGGTGATGAGAGGGAGATCAACGAAACGTGGCCAAAGTGAGCACTACAATCATGGTAAGGGAAAGTTAAAAAGTAAGAAGAATTTAAGATGCTACAACTATGGCAAAAAGGATCACATAAAGAACGATTGTCAAAATAACATAAATTCCAATCCTCAAGGAAATTTGGGAGCAATTCAGAAGATGGTAATGTCCTGTGTTGTGAGGTAGTGACGGTAAATGAACATAGAAAAAGATTTGTTAGTGTATAGTTTTTCTCAGGAATTACTTTTCACATAATCTCTCAAAGGGAATGGTTTTATCATTATAAACCTATCTTAGGAGGATTTGTATATAGTTACAATGATAATGCTTTAAAGATAATTGGTGTGGGGACCATCAAGATAAAATTGTATGATGGTACAATTCCTACTATCCAAGGAGTATGGCATATAGAGGCCTAAAGAAGAACTTGTTATCTTTAGGAAAACTGGATGATCTTGGTTGCAAGGTTTAAATTGAAAATAAGATCATAAAAATAATTTGAGGAGAAATTATACTTATGAAGGGAGAAAAGATAGCTGTAAATTTGTATGTACTGAAGGGAGGGACTTTGTAGAGGCAAAAGCATTAGTTGTTTCAAGATGTTCAAGTGCAATGATATGGTATCAGAAACTTGGACATATTTCTGAACAGAGAATGAAGATTCTTGCTGAGCAAAAGCTACTTCCAGGGCTCACATAAGTATCTCTACGTTTTTGTGACCATTGTGTTACAAGCAAGCAGCATAGGCTGAAATTCAACACACTAAATTCTAGAAGTAAATCAATTCTGGAATTGGTTCACAATGATGTATGGTAAGCATCAGTTCCGTCCTTAGGATGAGCAAAGTACTTTGTGTACTTCATTGATGATTATTCCAGGAGATGTTAGGTGTATCCAATCAAGAGGAAGGAATATGTGTTTTCAATCTTCAAAGTTTACAAAACACTTGTAAAACTTGAATTTAAAAAGAAGATTAATTGTTTGAGGACACATAATGGAGGAGAATACACTGGCAATTAATTTGATCAATTTTGTAAGCAAGAAGGCATTAAAAGGTAGTTCACAACGACATACACTCCTTAGCAGAATGGACTGACAGGGCGGATGAACAAACTCTATTAGAGAGAACTGAGATATGTTGGTAACTGCAAGCTTAGATAAAACTTTATAGGCAGAAGCAGTCAACACTGCTTGTTATATGGTAAATCGAGCCTCATCAACTACAATTGAGTTGAAGACATCAATGGAGATGTAAACTAGTAAGCTAGCTGATTATTCAAACCTCCATATATTTGGAATTCCTGTGTATATGATGTATAATCCGCAAGAAACTACGAAGTTAGATGCAAAATCTAGGAAATGCTTATTCTTAGGGTAAGTTGATGGAGTAAAGAGGTATCACCTATGAGATCCCACTACCTATACGGTTATCATCAACAGGAATGTAATCTTTGTAGATGAGCTATAAAAGAAAGGAGATGATCATTGCACATCAAAGGAAGGTTTAGAGATTACCATTGTTCAGGTGGAAAAGAAATCCCAAATACATTTTTCTGAAGTAGCACCAGAGCATGATATACAAGATCCAATAGAGTCTGAAGCTGTAAAAACTCATCGATCAATTCATCCAAAAAGATGACCAAATTGGCATTCAAACTATATTATAGAGGGCATTGTTGTAACTGTCTTTTAATTGAGGATGGGGATCCATCAACTCTCTTGGAGGCAATGAACAATTCAGATGCAACTCAATGGATGACAACAATGCAAGAAGAAATTAAATCTTTTCATAAGAATAAGACTTAGAAAATTATGCCATTACTACAAGGAAGGAAGGTCATTGGCAACAAATGGGTCTTTAAGATCAAGTGAAAGGACGATGATCAGGTGAAGTGGTATTGTGCAAGATTGGTGGTGAAAGGATATGCTTAGAAGGAAGGGATCGATTTTAATTAAATATTCTCCCTTGTAGTTCAATTTACTACAATCCAAGTAGTCTTAGCAATATACGCTACATTTGACTTACATCTAGAGCAATTAGACATAAAGACTACTTTTCTTTGTATAGATCTTGAAGAAGAGATTTATATGCTCCAAACAGGAGGTTTTGAAGAAGCAAGAATGGAGAACTTCATTTGCAAGTTGAACAAATCTCTGTATGGTCTAAAGCATATGTTAAGGTGTTGGTATAAGTATTTGTTTCCTTCATTATAAGCCTTTGATATAGTAGACTGAATGCAGACCCTTATGCATATTTCAACAAGTTTGGTGAAAATTACTTCACTATCTTGCTGTTGTATATAGACGAAATGTTGGTAGCAAACCCCAACAAAGATCGTATTATAAAATTGAAGGCTCAAATAACTAGGGAATTTGAAATAAATGATTTGGGACTAACAAACAATATTTTAAGAATGCAAATTCATCAAGATAGAAGTAATAAAAATATTTGACTTTCTTAGAAGAATTATCTAAAGAAGATTTTACTACGCTTCAACATGCAAGATTATAAGCCAATTTATACCCCACTTCTTGTTAACTTCAAGTTATACTCCAACATGAGTCCTAGCAATGAAGATGAGAGAATGAAGATATCTCAAGTATCATATGCATCAGCATTGGGAATCTTAATGTTCATTTTGATTTATACAATACCAAACATTGCACATGCAATGGGAGTAGTTAGTCAGTATATGGTGATCCTAGTAGAGAGTATTGGAATATTATAAAGAGGGTCTTTGAATACATTAAAGGGACCTCAGATGTTGCATTGTGTTATGATCAATCAAATGTTATTGTCAGTGGATATCTGGATTCCGATTATGTAGGTGATCTTGATGGTAAAAAATCCACCACAAGTTATGTGTTTACATTAGCTAGCGGGGATGTAAGCTAGGTCTCAAAACTACAGTCAGTTATGGCTACGTCATTAACAAAAGCATAATATGTAACAACTACACAAGTCAGTAAAGAAGCAATTTGGTTAAAAAATGCTATTGGAGGAGCTCGGACATAAGCAAGAGAAGATTTCTCT
Source organism: Erythroxylum domingense (assembly GCA_025594535.1). Classification (NCBI taxonomy): domain Eukaryota; kingdom Viridiplantae; phylum Streptophyta; class Magnoliopsida; order Malpighiales; family Erythroxylaceae; genus Erythroxylum; species Erythroxylum domingense. The sequence goes on along the minus strand of JANQBM010019919.1, from coordinate 5,535 downwards.
ATTTTGTGACAATCACAGTACCTTACACTTTGCAAGGAATTTATTTTTTCATTCAAAAATTAAACACATATGAATTCAATATCACTTTATGTCGTGAGAAAGTAGAATAAGGAATTATGGATATGCGGAAGATTCATGCTAAAGACAAACTCACAAATTTTATGACTAAAGTAATCGATGTTAGACATTTTTGTCCTTATGGACATTTGTCATTTTCTTATTAAGTGGACAACATTTAATTGCATCATTTGGTTTAAAATAAATTATCAGTTAAGTTACGGAATTTGATCTAAATAAGGGTAATAAAATGGCCTAATAAATGATTTAGATTAATGAGTCGAAGTCCGTGTGAAAAAAGGATCCTTTTTAGTGTAGATCTAGTCCATATTGGTCTTGTCATAGGGAAGCCCGATATGGAAGCTATATATAAAGGTTAAGGTCTCTTATAATTGCTCATATCAATTATAAGCATAAGGAATCTCTAAACGTTAAGAGAGCTTACAAATTGTTAAAGCTGCAGAATGGCCTAGACCACGTCCCGATGATGGATTCCTATGAATACAGTGGTAGTTAAGAACCGAAATCAAGTATTTTGAGCATTTCTTCATTTTTTCCCTTTCACGTTCGATCTGGCATATGTAACTAAGGTACCGTTACATATTACAAATGGTATCAGAGCGGTGAAGTGATCAGGTGTCTAAAAACAGAGATTTTTTTGTTTTTCTCTCCATAAGCTTTTTGGAGAGTTAACTTCTGTTTCTCGATTTTTTCTTGCTTTTTATTGCATGAAAGTGGTATACATGTGTTTTGCCTTGAGAAACAGGTTGAAACGAGCCCGAGAACTTAAAAAATCAACTCGAATCTCACCAAAAATTACCTTTTTTCGGTGAGGGAGCATTCACCGTCAGGTCACTGCGTGTGCTACATGCCCCCGACCATGAATAGTACATGGGGAGAGGCAACGTGTATGGAACATATGTTGCACTCGCTGACACGTGGCCCAATAAGGTCCGAATGCTTGTCTATCTCGTGCGACACACGCGCTCGTGTTGGTGGAAGTGTCGACGTGTGTCGCTCATGCCAGACGCGTCCCTGGCACGTGTCCAACACGAGCCATCCGCATCGACGCACGGTTGACGTCATTGCTACAGTAACTTTCAAAAAACACAAAAAAAATTAGGTTTCCCTTAATGATGCCCGGGGGTGTTTTGAGTCAGTTTTCAGGTTCGAAAAATTTATAAAGTGAATTTTTTCATTTTTTTGGATTTATTACATTAGAGATACATGAAGTTCTTGTATCTCAGGAAGTGGTTTTAATGTCTAGTAATGCACGATAGTCACTCTACTGAGATTTTTCTTTTACTAAAATCTTAAATGAAGTTTTCAGATAATGTCTTCAGTAATAGTGTGCGACAATAAGACTATGCATTCAAGTTTTGCATTTATTGAACTTACATTGTCACATGATATATGCCCATAAAGAATGTGAGGTTAACATAAAGATGTATCCCTTATGTTTGTGGACTTTTTGAGTGCTGATGAGAATGTAGTCACCACAGTGGCCTTTCGAGTTAGTAATTTAAATTGTTCTGCTTACACATTATGGGATGTCTTTGGTCTCATGTTTGGTTATTTTGCCCACAGGTATTGGCTTTAAATGAGATTTTGAGATGTGCATAAAGGCATTGTATAGAGGAAATCCATTGCTTGAATAATCTATTCGCCCATAGGTGGTAGTGTCATGAGAGCTGATGGTTTGTACTCTGATCACTTTTATGTGTGGAGGTCTAGTTGCATATATTATGCATTCAGCCTATAGGTGTTTTGTAATATGTGTAACTAGATTTTCAGTAAAGATATTGTTTAATGGCTTTGAGTATCACTGTTATTCTACATTTATTCTTATCTAATCAAAGTTACTTGACAATCACCTTTTGGTAAATAAAATCAGTGTCATCATTGAAACCTTGACCAGTTTCAATATAAAAGTAGACAGAGGATGTATTGAATGCTATGGAAATAGCTGAGGTTAGTATATTCATACACATACATAGGCCATCTCCACCTACATCCATGAGCTCGAAAGCTCATAAAGCAACCTATGAATCCTAGGATCGGTCTAACAGATTATGTCTTATGACCATTAAGAGATCCATAGCTAACCATCTGCTTAGCGGACTTTCAAACACAGACATAGCGAAGTAATTTCTTGGTAATGTCTCCCAAAGGTACAAAGTCTTACTTAGTTTTGAGACAAGTACCTTGATTAAAGAATTATTCTCCACGAGGTATAAGGGAGAAGGGAGAGTAAGCATGTCAAAAATGATCCATTTTCACAGTAGACTGAAGATGTTAGTAAGCATGTCAAGGATGATCCATTTTCACAGTAGACTGAAAATGTTGCACATTCCTCTTTCTGATGTTTTTATTGTTCATTAGACTCTGAATATAATCTGTCTAGAGTTTAGCAATCTGGTGATGACATATTATTCGCAAGATGAGAGATGAGACTTCAATGCTTTGATTGCCCATTGTGTTTCTGAGGAGGAGAAAATCAAGTTGGTTACTCCTGCAGCCCTCGATGCAACTAAAAGGAAGGCAAAGATAAAGCACGCTAAGATAAAGCACAGTCTTCTCCACATACTGATGCTAGTCAATCCAGTGCTGGTAAAGGTATGAATGACAGAAAGTAACTAGTAGTATAAGGCCTAGAAGGAAAGAAAGTGACTATTAGATAATTCCTTAGATTATTAAGTTATGAATCTGATTTATGATAGTTGCATTAAGTACTTGGTGGCTATATAGTGGAGTATCTGATCAAGGTGCTTCCACAATGCAAGGATTCATATCCAGGATAAAGTTAAATAAAGGGAGGAGAACCTGATGATTCACATCAATGAAGAAGTCGAAGTAATATCTATGGGGAATGTATGTACTAAATCTTGTGGTAAAGTTCATTTTGGTTTTTTACATGGCGCATTTTATATGTGATCTTTGGATTAATTTTGGACAAAGAAGGTTGACATTTTGTATTTAATACTCTATTATACAATTGCATTGTGCAAATTCCAAATGTATTTTGACATTTGTTGATGATTATTCCCATTAAAGTTATATGTGTTCTTACTTATAGAATGAAGGTTGAGAACCAATTGAAAAATCCATTCAAAATGTCAGATCTGACCGTGGAGGAGAATATCATGGCAAACATAGTGTTTCAAGACCTGAAAAGGTCCGTTTGCCAGATATATGAAATCGGTTGTGATAGTGACTTGATTCATTATACTAGGTAGTCTTGAGCAAAATGGTGTTTTGCCGAAAGGCATAATAGCACCCTAAAGGACTTGAAGAAGTCAATGCAAAACAAGACTAATCTACCTGACTATCTAGAAGTATGAAAATCCAGCCTTGCACACGTTTGTGTATGAGGCTGCCGTACCAATATGGTATAATCCTTATAAAGGAAAAATGTATGCTCATGATGGTCATTACTATTTAGTAAAATATCATGACTACTCTGAAGGCTACATATCTCACTGTAAAGAATGAGGGACAAGAATAGTGGAAACACAAACAACTAAGTTTCTGGAAAATGATATCTATGATGATGATGGGCCTTTTAACCCTTCGAATGATAACAGAATGGATGCTACAATTATTATGTACCTGTCACTCATACATTTAGATCCGGTGGATTTGGGTCTTTGTACCGTGCCTGTACAAGAACAAGAACCTATACTTATACACACGGAAGTTCCTTGGGGTACAAGATCTAATGCAGTTATAAAGTTCCGCCAGAGTAAGATGACATGTTATCTAATAACATAGTCTATTAGGTGAACAGGACTATGATATTATACATGTTAAGAATCCAGTTACTTTTATAGAAGTTGTTTCTAAACCCAATACATAATTATGGTAGGTTGCAATGACTTATGAGATGCAAGCCATGAAGCATAGTAGGGTCTAAAAGCTAGTTGATTTTGTAGCAGAATTGCGAAACTATCAGTTATGAATGAAGTTTTAAGACCTAAAGGATTTCAGGATAAAGTTCAGTGGTTTATGGACTCGTTCAGTTGCCTGATGGTTCACTTAGGGAGAAATCTTAACTTTAATGTTATTTTTCTCTCATATTCTTGAAGGATGCATTTTGAGTTATTAAGGTAATTGTAGCTCATGATGATAAAGAGTTACATCAGATGTTGTCAAAAATGCTTTTCTAAATAAAGACCTTTATAAAGTGGTCTATATGGTATAACCTTAAGGATTTCAGGATCTAGACGAAACTGACATAGTTTGCACGTTATGCAGATCAATGTATGATTTACATTAAACCTCCCGAAAGTGATACCTTACAGTTAATAAGGTTGTGACCTCTTTCGGCTTCATGGAAAATAAAGTTAAAAAGGATGCTTGTACTATGAGGTCAAGGTAAGCAAAATTATCTTCCTATTACTGCATGAGGATGATATATTGCTCACGTCAAATTACTTGACTATGTTGTATAAGGTTAAGCAACTTTTGGTCAAAAACTTTGACATAAAAGACCTTGGCGTAGCATCTTTTATCTTATGTATTCAGATTCACTGGGACAAATCTTAACACTTATCATACCTCTCACAAATTGCATACATTGAGTATATGTTACAAAGGTTTAATACGGTTAACTGTAAACCTGTCGTAACATCTATCTCTCATAGTGAGAGATAGTCTTTAGCACAGTATCCAAAGAATAAAGTAAAGAGAGAGGTTATGAGGAATGTTTCATATTCTAGTACGATTGATATCCTGATGTATGCTCAGCTATGTACTAGGTAGGACATTGCATTTACTGTTTGACTGTTTAGTCAGTATCTGGTTAACCCAAATGTAGACCATTGAAATGCAGTCAGATAATTAAAGGGAATCAAGATTATATATTGACATATAGAAAACTCAACAGACTAATACTCATAGGGAATTCAGATTCAAATTAAGATATGTGCCCAGATGATCGAAAGTTCAGTTAAGGTTATAGTTTTTAAGTTAGCAGATGGTACAATGTTGTAGAAGAGTGTCAAGTTGACACGGGTGACTTCCTCAACAATGGATACATACTGCATGCTGTGGGGCTGCTTCACAGGTGGTTTAGCTCAAAATTTTGATTTCTAAGTTGTCTATGGTTGATTCAGTGGCTAAACTCATTCAGTTGTAATGTGATAATTAAGCTACTATGTTGTTTAATAACAACATTGAATATTATAGGATCTTAGCATTTTGAGGTCAAATATTCGACCATGAAGTAGTTGATACGAAAAGGTGACATTAAGTTTTGGAGCATTTAAAGACTAAGGAACTATAAGTTGATTCTTTAACTAAAGGACTTTTCCCCACTTATGTTTGAAATACAAGTATACAGTATGGGTGTTTTAAAGTCCTTGGACACTGTCAGTTAGGGGATCGTTATGTTTGCTTTATGTATGTAACATCCCGTTTCCGTAGAACGGGTCGGACCAGAGGAACGGGTCCAAGTGAGGTAAATCAGAGAAATTAGGA
>JANQBM010019901.1:0-11667 GCA_025594535.1 Erythroxylum domingense | reverse complement strand
TGATGCCATGTGGAGTTCTATAGTAATTGTACGTAGCGCTCCCTTATCTTAGGATATGTGTCGGAATGACCTACGGGAGTCCCGATGCGTACCCTAGGGTAATGGGGTGTTACAACTTATGTATAAACTAAAAACAAAAATCAAACAAGTTGTAATAGGGCTTAGGTATGGTGTGGTTGAGATAATAAAAAGGATTAAATTGAAGGAAATTTACTAAAGAGAAATTATAAGAAACTGGTTCACAATAGACATAGGTCCTTTTATTGCAACTTCATTGGTACCATATACTTCTTTTTCATCAAAATTTTTTTCTAGCATTTAGTACCACAATTAAAGAAATAATGGACCTTTCAAGATTTTCAAGTTTCAAACAACCAAATAATGTAAATAACCTTTAAGGTTCAAAACAATAAAAGAAAAATAGGATAAAGGTTACTATATGACTTTAAATCAATGAAAAAGGCTAAGGCTCAACTTGGTTATTCCTAAATAATACTTTATAGATAAAGTAATTACCAAAGAAATATTATAAAAAAATTGTTAAATATAATTGCCTTTATCACTTCTTTGCTTCTAATTTAACAAATATGGTCTCAATATGCATAATAAAAGCAAGTTCTAGAATTATTCACTATGTATGATAATACATATGAAAGAAAGAAATGAGCTTAATATTTAAATTTTTTTTGCTCTTAGGCTCAAGAGCTCACAAAAAATATAGGTATATATATGAAAATAGTATGCAATTTTCATTCAATTAAACTATCCCTATGATCAATAAAAACATGAATTATAAAAACAAATTTATCCTAACTCTCATCCTTTTTCAAGGTAATTCAAATCAATATTCAATAATGAAATACAGTATTGATGGACATATTTCAATTAAGATAGAATATAAATTTACAAAATTTTATAACCAATATTATAATAAGCTTAAAAAATCATTAAAAATCATAAATCCCTTTCCCACACTTAAAGTTGTACATTGTCCTCAATGTACACAGTATAAGTATATATTATAAGTGATGATTTTTCTTAAATATGATGATTTTTCTTATTTCTAATCCATCCAATATGAGATTACATCTATGCAAAACATAAAGGAAAGGGATAACCAGAACAAAAAATAAAAATTAACACATATAAAATTAAGAAACAAAAATAACATTAACTATAATATTAGAGAAAAAGAAAATAAGAAATACACAATTAATAAATAAAAAAACAAAAATCAAGCCTCTCCCTCCTAATATGATCTAGGCTAGTCCGAGAAAGGAGGGTCCACTTGTGGATGATCCTATATTAGTGGAGGGGTTGTAAAGGAAGTGCCCTCGTCAAGTAGTGGAGCTTGGAAATCGATGCTTAGATGGCTTGTCATTAATAACATCAACTCTCCCATCCATCCGAATTTATGCTTGAGGCTTCTTACCCGGTCAATAAGGTCTACCTATTGTCAATGAATAGTCTTTTAAGTTCTGACAAGCTAGCCCATCCATCTCTTTAATAATCCTATCTTTAATTAAGCTAGGTTTTACATCCTGGTTTTGTGATGTCTTAGAATATGCAATTCTGCTTATTTATCTCCCATCTCTAGTAGCGGTGGCTGTGGTTGCGATTATTGCTCCGCTACAGATGGCTCTGTTCTATCTCCACCCTTTACTACTAGCTTGTCAAGCTCCCTAACAAGTATGTTGATATCACCTATGGGACGCCGATGTTTGCGTATCATTAGCATGTGCAACACTACTGCAAGATTAAGCACGATCATGGTAGTCATCTACTGCATCGGTGGTAGTTAATCAAATAAACCCATCTGTCTAGCCAATCTGGTCATATAAGGTCAAACACATATTATTTTAACCTTCATATCTTCAGCATAATGCCTAATAAATTGGACAAGCGCATGTCCCAGGTGAATTGGCATATTCTGGATCATAGTCCATAGGTAGTACACATCTATGTTCCCAATGACTCCTCAACTATCACCCCAATTACTTAGTGTGTGACTCAAAATACCGTGGATGTGTCTGAGTGTTATAAAGTAGAAGCCCTTGAGTTACTTAGGTTATAGTAGTCTTTGATGTTGATCATACACTAGAAGTGTTGAGGGGACAACAAGTACAAAAAGTTTATTTGTAGCACAAGGTACTCTAGTGTCCCCATGTACTCCTAGTCGTAAAGACTAATTATGATGGAGAATTTTGTCTAGCTCATCTGGTACATTTCTCCCATCACCCAGAACTGGATCATGTTTAGACAATTCCCATCATAGATACCTCTCTCCACGAAGAATATGGAGGGCAACTCTAGTGTGAGATCCTTGTTTCCATAATGTCAAAGAATCGAGACCATGCACCAATTCCAATTAGATCCCGAACTTATTAGACCAAGTCAACTTGCTCTAGTGCCTCACAATCGATGTATTTGCTTATGCTGAACTTCTTATCCTTTAGTAGCTGATACTATTCCTTTTGGGCTCTGGCATTGAATAGTAGCATTCGCGACCTTTCTGGGGACTGGACTGTAGTAAAGGATCCTTTGCTTCGATGTCTCTTCCTTATGATCTCCTTTTCACGCCATGATCTTTTCATTATGTCTACAACTTGAATAAATGTGAGAAAATTTACATAGAATTTATGAAGGTATGCTTCTCCTCATACTTACAATTGATTACGCTCATCAAATTAAAATAACTAACAATGAAAAATTAAACACTAGAAATAATTAATAAATGAACATGCATAAATAAATAAACAAATTTAATTAGAAAATCAACTAAGAAACTAATTAATCTCAATATTAAAATTAGAAATTATATAATTATCAATTTAACCAATGTAATTGTTCAATTACCATTCTAACCTTAAATTTGAAATTAAGAACCCTAAATTTACAATTACACAAAATTGATGAAATTAACATTAAATGTGAAATTAAACACAAGACTAATACTAATTAAATAAAAAACTAATTAAACTAGTTAAATGCAAAAATATCACAATTAAACACTTAGTGAGTAAAAATCTCAAGTTTATGTAATTGAAGTTGAATTTCACTCAAATTTCATGCAATTAGTCAAATTAAGTCAAAAATCAAATGGATAATGAAAATAATCAACTATTTTATCACAATTAGACAATAAATCATAAAAATTTACATATATCCTTAATTTCTCAATTCAAGCATTCTTGAGCAAAGTTCACCAAAATAAAGGAAAAATCTAATTAAATAGGTATAAATAAGTAAATTGAAAGAATTCCTTATTTGGGTGTCGTTAGATTGGCTGAAAGAAGCGAAAAATTGGAGGGGGAGAAATAGGAGTGAAGGCGACAGTGAGAGAGGAATGAGGGAAAGTGAAAAATATAAGAGTATTAGGATTTTTGAAGATGTATCGGAAGAGTACATGGTCTGATACATAGTTGTGTGTCAAACTTTGTTTATCACTAATTATAGGTTTTCGCGGATCTACATGATTTGGTACACAGGCGTGTATCAAAATGTGTAAAAATACACCAACATATCTAGAGATCATGTAACTCTCTGTACAAATGTGCAATTTTAATATTTGATGCTTAAACATAAAAGTTTTTAACTTTAGCATTATAACTCATAAAAATGCATCCCCTAAACTCAAAATTATGCACAATTTTTCAAAATGCTTAATCTTTCTATCCTAAAGCACACAAAAAAATTATTTAATTAAAACTTATATAACATGAAAGCAATAAAAAAATAACATAGAAATTAAAATAAAACTAAAACTAACTCATAGGTTGCCTTTTGTTTAATAACGTACCCTTCATGTTTACCCTCATCCTGGGTTTATAATCAGTGGCTTGCTTCCACCTATTTCTCCACAAAGCAGTTTCATAGCCTGTAAGTAAGCTACCTGTTACAAAATAATCATCAAGTCATTATTTGTAAAATTAATCAATCCAATTACATGTATTATTGCCCTTTTTAGTTACAAACTGTTAATAAAATAAAGGATAACAAAACTTCCTGAATCATCAGTTAACTCAAATAGTTTGTCTTTAAAGAAGTGGGAACCCTCCGTACTCAAAGTGACTGTTAATTACTTATCGTTAATTTCCTTATATGGTTCCTCTGCCAGTTCTTCCTCAACTACCTTTGTCCACTCTTCTTCGTCTTCTTCGTCTTCTTCGTCTTCTTCTTAGACAAAGGTTTATGGCTCGTCTTCTTCAATTATCTCCTACCACTCCTCTACTAACTCTTCTTAGATGGAGACTTCCTCTTCTTTTTCTTCTTCTTCTTCCGGAAGCTCTTCTTAGAATGTCACTACATTCAATAGGCCAAACCTTTTCTTTTCCTCACTCTCGAATTCTTGTCAGTTAGCTTTCATTTTGGCAAGGAGTTCCATTAATTTATCTGAAATTCTCTCTTCCTTTTCTTCTTCTTTTAGGAGCTCCTTTTCACTACTAAGGTTGATTGCCATTCCAAATTCTTTAGGATCTATTTCAATAGGACTAGGTAAACTCGCTTGCATCTCAGCAGGTATTATCTTCACTGGCTGGTCGACCTGATTCACTATATTTTGTATACGATCCTCTATTTCTTGATGCCTTATGATTGATTCTTGAATAAAATCAGCCATCATTTCTTTTAGAGTTAGCTCTTTAAGTTGAGATACTTGGTATTATAAATATTCAGTCTAAGCATAATCATTCCATCCATAAGTATAACGGTTGCTCCATTCTAAATTGTAACTATTCTTGTCTAATACACCATGAGGTTGGTTATACATGCTTGATCGCTTCCACATATTGGTTGGTGCTCGGCATTCATGATTCTAATTTTTACTCCTATAGATGTCACAACAAGACATGGATGTCTATTGAGCCTCTAAAAACATCTGCTGAGACCTCTCATTCCTATATGATGATGTTACATATTGTGAAGATAAATCGAAGCTCCCATAAGAGGACTATCTGCTCCATCCTTGACGTTAAATCTTAAAACCTAAAATAAACCACAGACACACTATCAATAGAGAGAAGTTTAAAAGATAATTAAATGAATAATCCAAGAATACAACAAGATAAAATAAAATAAAATAAATAAAAGATAATGACTAGAGTAATAGCATCCAGGTGTATGACTAAAGTAATAGCATCCAGGTTTTCCTAATATCAATATCCCAAAGATGGCATCAAAAACCTGATTGGTTTATTTCCATACCAATATTAATTTTACTGCAAATGCATGAAATAGATGTAGTTAGTACTAACAATTACAGTTCGAATCACATAAAGATAATGAATACTAGTAATTACTATTATCATATTATCTAGTATAACAATTAAGTGTTAGTTTTTTTAATTAAGAAAGTAAAACTTAAACAATTAAAATAAATAAGAAACAATAATGAAAAGAGACAAAGAAATCACTACACAATCAATATCAAGAATTAGTGCCTAGGTGATGAATCCCACTAAAACCCTTAGATAATTAACCTTTTATTATGTAATTGCTTTATTGACTACTAGACAGTGGAAAATCCTATCGTAGGCTAATAAGTCACTTAAGACTATTAACAAATAATCTTAGGGTTATCAACTGAATTACTCAAGTTAAAGTTTCTAAGATTTCTTTAACGGTTTATGAATTCCATTATTAGGTTTGGCTGTAATCCTTAGGATTTATGTCGACCTATCTACAGGTTTGCAATCAAATCCTTTCAATTATGGTAGATCTATTAATAACGAACTTTCTAAATCTATATGATATGAATTTAGATTATGTACTATATTCTGGATCTATTACAACATTTATTAAACATATAATTGAATCAAAATAGATCAATCCAAAACAGTTTCATTAAAAAAAGAGTTAAAACATATTGACGCACAAACTAGGGTTTATCATACTTAGACACTAAAGATGTTTAGTTACATATGATAGAAAATGAAATCAAACATAACTAAGAAGAAAAATGAATTGAAAACAAAGAGTTCATAATTTTAAATGTTCCTTCTTTTCTATCGAATGTTCTTACAAGGTAGAGTTTTTATGATGTATTCTATTGGATCTGTCAATGATTTCTTCCCATTTTTCACATCTCTAAATCAATATTGCCCTTTTTGAACAATCTTTACATCTAGATTCAACTATGAATATCTACTACTCTATTTTACCTTCACTGACATCTTTTTATAGTAATTTTTAGGGTTTTTAGGAGAAGCATGGTCTGATAGACGACCGTGTACTAGACTATGTATATCCCAAAACCTCCAGAATTTTTGATTTTGAATGAACAGAGAGTTATACACAGCTATAGACACAGTCACGTATCCCTTAATTGCTTCAAATCTTCTTTTTATATGACCTTTTCATTTGAATTCTTCTCCCTTTAGTTTGTGAAGGAAATTGTAACCTATAAATGCACATTAAGCAAATTAAGTACCAAATATAGAATAAATGTATAAAATATCAAACAAAAATGCATCAAATATGAGGTATAAATATAGTTAAACATGCATCTATCAATTACAATTACTTACTGAGAAAAATTATAGCAAAAACAAATGCCAAGAGTTTGCTTAAAATACGAGTGCTTTGGGGTCTAAATATATCAATATGAGCCAGGAGTTACTCAAAATACAAGTAGTTGTTTCATAATACGATAAAGGAGAATAAATTGCTTGGTATTAATAAGTTTGTACATTAGTTTTGAGGCAAGTTTTAGGAGCTTGCAAGCTACCTACTATATATAATGTGCATTTAATGAAGGTTTATCTACAATTTTATTCTCTTATTAATCTCTTCTTCGAGGGATCCTTTGTTATTGTTTGGATTGGAATACCCTTCTATTCCTTCCAGTCCATAAGATATTTACGAAATATCATAAGGATTTTTGTAGATATAAAATTAGATTCATTTAGGGAGTGCTTCTAATAGCTCCATTAGATGATATTGTTTTAGTCTCCAAATGGAGAGTCAAGCCTACTAAGCTTTATGATGTTTGTCTAAATAAAAGTGAAATATCTACATTGAAAGAATAAGTGTGAAATGGTATCATGATCCCTTATACATAAGGGAATATAACATAATTACTTAAGCATTTTGACAATCTATCTATGGTTTTTAGCTTTCTTCTAATTGTAAGTATAAAATGATTGAGGCTTGAGGAATATTTTATTTGAACTAGACTAAGACTTTGGCTATCTAGTTCATTAGGATATCTAGAGGAACCATAAAGGAAGGCTCTTGAAGGTGTTTCTGGTCAAGATTTAACACTTAAAAGATAATCAATTAAGAGGATTTTTAGAAAGGGATTTAAAGTAGTTTAGTATAGCGCTAAGCATATCCTTAGCTGAGTCTTTTGTAAGGATTATAGTTTTTAGGAAATCAAGCTTCCTAATTTTATGAAAAAGACCATAAGTTGTCCAATTAGCATTCTAGAAGGGTTGATTTCACTCTATTCCCTATTTTACAGAAGAATGAAAGTCCATCTCTTTCCCTGATTCTAATTATATTCATCATAGTTTACGATGAATTTTGCTTAAGTTTGATTTACTAAAAATTCTCCTTTTTAAGGTAGAGTCCAAGTGTCCATTAGGTCCATAGGAATGTTTATCAATAAGTACCATCCAAACCCTCTTGATCATAGAGTCTTTCTAGTTAATTTTAAGGGAATGATCTCTAAGTCTCCTTTTTTAGGCCCAAATAGCTCCTGTCATTTCACTTTCCTTCTTGTGTTGGCAGACATAGTTCTGCCCTTACAATTAAATCTTAATTATTGGTAAAGGAATAATATAAGATAAATAGGTAATGAATAAAAAAAGGTTTTGAAACAAAATATAACTTGTTAAATATTACATGAAAATTTAAAAATAAAATAAGGATATTTTTAAATATAAATAAAATATAAATTAATAGAAAATAAAATTTTAATATTAAGAAAGTGCTAACTTTTCAATATTTTGGTTAATATTTTATTCTCTATATGCTTTTATTTTCATAAAAATTAATCATATGTTTAATAAACTTTGATTTAGTTCTCATTTTTCTTATTTAAAGCATATATTGCACTTTTTTTTATCAATTATTAGTCTTCAAATGACACATAAGAGGCAATAAATTATGTTTTTTTTATTTGTGAACTAATAAATGAACTCAAAATTTTAATAAATAGTTATCAAATTTTCATATAAAAGAAAGAAATATAATAATAGTACAAGAAAATAAAAAAAGAAACAAAACTAATTTATAGTTATTCCACTAAACAACTATTAGCCTCTATCCATTCCCAAGTCCAATTAGAAATTTATTATTTTTTGGATGGTTGAAGAAATACAATCTATACAGGTAAAGAGAAAACTTTAAAAACTCTTGATTTATTATAAATGAATAGGAACCTTTTATAATTCTTGCTTATTATCAAAAGAAAACCTCATAAGTGAAGTAAATCACAAGTTAATATAGAATTCACGTAAAATATACTAGATACATAAGAAGGGGGGTTGAATTGTGTATTCTTTTCGTGAATACAAAATCTTTATTATTTCTTGAAAAGAACTTCTCTAACTTGTTAAAAGAATATCACAAAAGTTATACGAAAATTGTTACGTAGTTAAATCACAAATAACTTCTATATACTTTTTTAAAAACAAAATAGAGTAGAGTAAAAGGATAGAAGATAGACGCTGTGATTTTTATATTGGTTCACCCAAACCGTGGGCTACGTCCAGTCCTCAAAATTTGTCTGAGTTTTTAGTATACTTTGACAAATTTACAAGTATTCTTTCTTCCCTTCTAGAGCCTCTTCAGGTCTCTTACACAAAGTATTCTTTTAGCTATCTTACCCTCTCCAGGCTCTTAGCCTTTTCTTTCTCTCACTAGAAAGATATTGTGAGCTTTTGTTACAGTAAGGTTCACTCTCTTAGTATCGCACTACATAATTTTTCTTTTCTAAGTGAACACTTGAAAGCTCAACAATTAATAATTCTTCAAAGATTTTCCAAAAGGATGTTTAATCTTCAACTACGACTAGTATTTATAGCCTAAGTCTCCAACTACTTCTTGATTCTTGATAACCGCTTCTTGAATCTTGATAACTGCTTCTTGAATCTTGATAACTGCTATTTAGTTGATTTTTGTAACTAATTCCAACTAACTAACTGTCTGACGTACTAGCGTATCTTCTTTTTTGTATCGTCTGGGTTTTCTTCTTCTGTATCTTCTACTTTTTCTGTGTTTTTATTTCTTCTGTATCTTCTGCTACTTCTGTGTTTTCACTTGTTCTGTATCTTCTGCTTCTTCTGTGTTTTTACTTATTCTGTATCTTCTGCTTCTTCTGTGTTTTTACTTCTTCTGTATCTTCTGCTTCTTCTGTGTTTTCATTTCTTTTGTATATTCTGCTTCTTCTGTGTTTTTACTTATTCTATATCTTCTGCTTTTTCTGTGTTTTCACTTCTTTTGTATCTTCTACTGCTTCTTCTGTGTTTTCACTTCTTTTGTATCTTCTGCTTCTTCTGTATTTTCACTTCTTTTGTATCTTCTACTTCTTATGTGCTTTGCACTTCTTCTGTATTTTGCTTCTTTTTTTATTTTGCTTCTTCTGCACACTTAACACACTAATGAAAATCGTTCATTTATTTCTAACATTATTATTATTTGATTGTCATCAAAATTAATTATCGTGAAGTCCTCCTGAATTAACAATCTCCCCCTTTTTGATGATATCAAATAATCATAATTTTAGAAAGATAAAAAGTGAATGAATGAATTTTATTCAGATAATGAACAATATACACATATGTTATTCTACTCATATGCTATCTTCTTTCTATTTTTGTTCTTCTCTTCTTTCTTCTGCTTTTTCTTTCCTTTCTTTTACTTTTTTACTTCATTCTTTTGTTTTTTACTTCTTCTCCCCCTATTCTTCTGCTTTTCTTCTTTCTTCTACTCTTCTCCCCTTTCTTCTACTTTTCTCCCCTTATTTGTTATTAATCAAAAAGTTTATCTCAGATGCTTCATGATTTCAAAAAACATGCGTTGCATATCAGTTCTAATCAACTTTAGGTCTTCTTCTATTGAAACTCATAGATATGCTACTTCTTCATATAGATCACCCACTGAGTCACTCAGATCATCAACCTTAGTATGAATTTCTTCAATCTCCTTCACTAAGGCTTCCTGACTCCACTGCTGAGAGTGACTTACTTCTTCCAATCCAATAGTAGTAACTTATTGAGGTGCACTTGATGGATAGAAGTTTTTAGCATCAAATGTTTTTAAAGGTAATATATCTAGTTCAATGATTTTCAGAACAGGAGGTTTGAAAAATTGTTTGCCTTCAGGGAGATCAAGATCATCAGCTCTAGGCAGTTTTGGAATAGGTTTTCCAAGAAGGAGAAGGACATCTTTAATTGAAAATATAAAACTCTAAGGTCTAAAGTGCATGATCAGGTACACAAGAGTCTCTAAGTTGACACTAATACCTTCAGCCTTGATAGTTCTGTACTGTTCTTTAATCACTCTTCCAACTACTTGAGAAGTTGCATTTGTGGTGAAGCATCCATAATAACTTCTTGATGCTTTTGAAATGTGGTGTGAAACATAGATTTTCCTTGATTGCTCTGCATTGCATGCATCATCTATGTTTCTCACAGCTTCTTGTATCTGTTCTTCTGTAAGGTCACCTGTTTTTCCTTCAAGGTACATCTTCTATTTCCATTTTTCTATATTGTGTACAATGTTTGAAGCTCTAGGTTATACATCTGGTACAATCTTGATCAATGTTCTACTTGTAGCTGGGTAGATAGTATATCGATTTTTAGTCATCTTCAACGGATATAGTTTTGACTTTTCATCTCTTAGAATCCCATATAATCTTCTTTCTTCATGATTTAGAAGATGTATAGACTGATTATTGACCAATATAGGTTCAACTTGTACCTTGACTAACCTTTTCACAGGTTCTCTTATAATAATTGAGCTTCTGCTTCTAACAGGTACAATTTCTTCTATCAACTTCATTCTCAAATCCTCTTTTTTGATAGGACTATGAGATACCACTATGTGTTCAACTAATTTTTCCTTTTGTTGACCACAAGTTGAAGTACTCTCTTTCTGACTGGTCTTCAGCTTCTTACTTTCTTTTACCAGTCTAGAAGGTGGTTATGGTTGAGGTTTCTTCCTTTCAAACTCCAACTTCCTCTTAATTTCTGCTCTTTTGTAGACTTTGCCTGCTATTCTTGCAAAATTAAGACTAAAGGCCTAGTAGCCTGCGGTGCTTTCTCTATCTTCTCAAAATCTTCACCAAGAGTCAATCCTTTCCCCTTTTCTGCTCTTGTTGACGCAAAGTTACTAACCTTGGTAATCTTCTTGATTTTTTAACTTGCTCGACATCAAGTGTCTCTCCATTTCTTTTGAACGACACTTATTTTTCAGACAGAAGCACTTGGCTTTTTTCTCTTTGTAAAATCATCTCAGCTTTAGTTACTACCTCTGATGATTTAATCTTCTTTTCTTCTGTATACATTCTTCCTGAGGATTGAGGTTTTTTATTCTCTGCAGGAGTAACATTTCCACTCACGTTGCATCTGACAATACGCTCCCCCTCTGTAACACCCCATTACCCTAGGGTATGAACCGGGACGCCCGTAGGTCATTCCGATACATATCCTAAGATAAGGGAGC
>JANQBM010019877.1:0-11669 GCA_025594535.1 Erythroxylum domingense | reverse complement strand
GGACCGCTTTGAAACTTATAAAATTATATAGGAGTGACAGTAATCTAATTATGGAGAATTGTTGAATGAGAGAATATCGCCACGGCAAAACCAAAAGTTCGACACGGCAAACTAGTCAGCATGCAAATGTTACCGTAGCGAAGAAATAATTCGTCGCGGCTAAAAGATTCTAATTTCGCACGAAGACTCAAACATTAAGTTAAATTTTTTTTTGACATTATGCACAATTGACAACAAGAATGGCAAATTGACACATCCCCTACACTGAAACATCATATTGTCCCCAATATTGAAAAACAATAAACACAAATATGCAAGCAAGGGAAAATGAAAGACTCATTAGCAACATATCGAAATTACAAAGAGAATTATATATGAAAATTGCAGCTAACAAGTTTGGACATTACAAAATTGAACTGAACATCTAAAAACTAAAATTACTCCATCGGGTGATCATCCCCAGCATCAGAAGGATCTACTCCTGATGGGCCAGCACAGTTAAGCTGGTCATCGTCATCAGAAAGGAACAGGAAGGGCAGGTGCTCTGCGAGCAAGGCATCCATCCGCTGATGATACTTTCGATCTCAATCCTAGCGGGCGATGGCCTGAAGTAGAGTGTCCCGAAAGGTAGCCAGGTTTGCATAATGCCATTGACTCGACTAACGAGGGTCTGTAAAGTGATAGGCTCTAGAGGGGCCGAAGCTAGAGGATCGTCTTCGCTGGGCACTACAGTGGCATGGTTGGTAACAACTTCAGGAAGTGGGGTGGAAGGGGGAGGAGGTCCGATTTGAGGTTGTTTAAGGCTGGCGTAATGAAACAGGGAAGCCGAGTCAAAATAACTGTCATTGTTGAATTCCAGGACGTTGTGAGCCCGAAATATATTGGTGATGAGGTGGGGGAAAGTGATGGCATTGGTTAGTTTGGCTGTGGTGATGGAGTCATGGAGGGCGGAAACAATGACATGAGCTATGTCGACTGGGAAACCAGTCATCAGAAGATAAAGGTACAAGGCTTACTATTTCGTTACGTAAACTAAATGGGTAGTCGGGATGATGTTGTTACTAAACAAGTGGAGCCAAAGACGAGCTTCGGGTCTGAGATCATAACGTTTAAGATAATGTTGATAAATCCTTGGTTGATTCCAGATGGTGCCCTCGGGACAGAGGGTACAAATAAAATCGTCCCATAGATAATGATGGATTAACTGGTCATAGTGGCAGCGGAGAATAACAGGGAGGTTATAGTGCTCACGGATGCTTGCTGTGGTGAATGCGGTGGGGGCTTTTACACCACGGAAATTAAGTTCTAAGGTGTTATGGTGTCAAGCATAAGTGTAAAAATGGAGAACGAATTTATCGTTACCATGAGCCTTTTGTTGGACTATTCCCATAAGCTGAGAGTTTACCAATTGACGGTCAAAGGGATTGTTACGTGGAGTTAAGGGAAAGGGGTACCCTCTAATGAACGACCTAGCGTCTATCTTTTTGGCTAGGTCGGTAAAACCATAATCAACGCTATGGAAATGAGCACTATGGAAAGGAGCAGAATTATTGGATGAACCAGATGAACTAGGTGAGACCGTGGGAGAATGACAGGTAGGGTTTTTAGTTTGAGGCATATTCCTGCAAAAAACAAACATAGAAAAATAAACAAATGGATCGAACAAAATTTACTGAAAGTGAGAATCTATGAAGTTCGCCGCGGAGAAGGCTACACTTACCACGCCGTGGCGAAAGAAAAGTCCTCTGTCACGGAGAAAGTTATATCTTACTACACAGCGGTGAAAGAAAAGTTCTTTTCCGCAGCAAACATGCCCTAACTAAATGAAAACAAAGGGGTAAGAGGTAAAACAAAGACGAGATACTTACGAAGGAGACGGAGAGGTGCGCAAATACGAAGGATGAACACTAAATGAACTGAGGACAACGAAGTGAAAAGTGATTCGGTGAAGGTGAGTTAGGATTGCCTCTGCGAACTAGAGGGAAGTACAAAATTGAGGAAGGGAACGGTGGGTCAATAAAGAAATGAAGGGGAAATTACAAAGAAGGACAGAGGGAAGATGGAAGAATATAAGCAAAAGAAGGGTAGAAATACGATTTCACTCGGTGTCTTGTGCAGATAGATCTTTGGTCGGAGCAAAGATTCCCTGAAGTCACGCCGCCAAGAATGTTCCAACAATGAGCTCGCCGCGGTGAAAGAATTATGTCATGCCGCGGCGAATGTTGCTCCTGTCGCCGCGGCAAAGTAAACCATGCCGCGGTGAAGTTTTCCTGAGAGAAAAATGAACAAAACTAACAGGATGTTCAGCTCATTTGTAAAGTCCTAAAGCATTTGAAAACAAAATGCAATTAATCTATTTACACCAATTTCCTCAATCATAGAAGATAGATCAGGCATCAAACTAAAACACAGTGAACATAAAAGAGGAGATGAATTATTAAATTAAAATTGCATAAACTGAAAATTAAACATAGGTCCTACTAAAGTAGTTTCTCCCCCAAACTTATTCAATACACTCATGCATCCACAATATCATATTCAATCATACAGCTGAAGTAGGTGGTAAGTGAAGGAGGATAAACGACCTGATGCCTACGGTGGATCTTGGATCTCTTGGTGGACATTGGGTTGATAGCTATATCTTGGTGAGGCAACTTGTTCACTTGTCACTTTGTTGTCAACACCCATTTTCCTCGGTTTACCTGAAACATTAGCAAACAATCCTTCTTCCAAGGAGTCATCAGTGAATAAGTTCAGTTCAGGGTTAGAATAAACGTGTTGGAGTTCAAGTTTAGAGCATGCATCATCAATAACAACATCAAGCATGTTGACTTCTAGAAGCGAATAACCCTCATGGGGGTGTTTCATAGCCTCATACATGTTAAAACTCACCTATTGATCTCCTACATCTATGGTGATTATACCTTGTTTTATGCTAATCATGGTACTAGCAGTCCTTAAGAAGGGTTGACCTAGAATCAAGGAAGTATCCTGCACAACTTCGGAAGACATATCAAGTACATAAAAATCAGCTGGAAAAACTAAACCCTTAACCTGGACCAAAATATCCTCTATAATGCCTACAAGATGCCTAATAGACCTATCAGCCAATTGGAGAACTACATATGTATATTTAAGATTCTTGACTCCCAATGATTGATAAATAGATTTAGACATAACATTAATGGCTGCTCCTATATCTAACAAGGCTCCCCTATAGTAAATTTACCAATAGCGCAAGGGATAGTGAAAGATCCAGGGTCTTGGCATTATACAGGGATTTGAGGCTTAAATAAGGCGGACACATTCGAGCTTACTTAGACTCTTTCATTTGGCCTAAACTTCCTCTTATGGGTACACAGGTATTTGAGGTATTTGGCATAAGCAGGAACACATTTCACAAGATCAAGCAAAGGAATATTGACTTCCACTTTACTAAACAAGTCGATGATATCTTTTTCATGCTTAATGTTAGTCATTCGTTTTCTCATCAAATATGAATTAAGAAAAGGAAGGTCTTTAAGATTTACCTCCTTACCATTGACTTTATTGGCTTCATGCTTATTTGACTCACCTTGCTCCCCTGCTGTGGCTTGTTCATTATTCCTCACAAAATTTGTTCCTTTGTCATTCAAAATTGTGGACTTCTTTCCAGCCAATAATGCTTTCTCTTTTGCGCTTTCAGAATTCTTCTTCTTTTCCGACGTGGAACACAACTCTTCATAGTCAATCTCTTCCTCAACTACTTCCTCATTTAATTCCTGGAATTTCACTTGCTTCCCACTTAGAAGAGCTATTGTGTTTAAACTTTTGGAGTTGATAACGGTGTTTGAAGGGATAGCTCCACTACTTCTCGCTTGACTCTCACATATGTTATTGGACAATTGGGTGACAAAGGAATTGATATTGTTAGCTTTTTTTTCCCATTGCTCCATTCTCTTTTCCATAGCACTAAACCGAGCAGCATTCTTTGATGAGTCTTGTTGAATTAGAGAAGTTATGGAATTGAACTGATTATTGTTAGAATTCCTTTCCTCCTTCATCAAAGTCATCATATTGTGCAGCAGTTGGTTGGTGTCCTCCTTGGGTGGGATGTCAGGGCTTGCTGATGGTTTGGGAACTGGTTAGTGGAAGTACCAGCTCCTCCACCTTGTTGAAATCTATTTGATGCCCTTCCCTCTTCATTTCTCCAATTGGACCTAGGGTTTGCCTTCCATCCCTCATTATAGGTGTTAGAGTAAGGGTCCCATTTCTTATTTGTCTGCCTCGGATACACTATAGACACCTCTTCATATCGTTCAGGACAAACACTAGATATGTGCATTACCAACCCACAAGTATCACAATTGGGTATAGTAAGATCTATAGAAGATGTCAGGCGATGCACATTCAGATTCATCAGTTCTGTAGTGATGAATGATAATTGTGAGGTCACTCTACTCTCCAAAGAGTCCATTTTTAACTCCAAACTCTCCATTCTTTTGGATTGGGCTGTTGTGATGCCCAAGTCATGCACTCCTGGTCTCCCTAACATTGTACTGTTGATGATTCAAAGCCATCTTCTTGATCAAATCCTATACCTCCGTAGCTATAAGATCAATTAAAAAACCTCCCAATGGTTCATCTAACATACCTTTATCCTGACTTTTCAACCCATCATAAAAACACTACACTAACTGCTCATCAGGTATCTGGTGATGGGGGCATCTGTACAATAGATCTTGGAAGCAGTTCCAAAAATTGTAAAGGGATTCATCATAATCCTATCATGCTGAATAGATCTCCTTCCTCATCGATGAAGTTCTGGAGGCCGAAAAATATTTTTCCAAGAATGCTTTCCTCAAAATTTCCCAACTATGGTAAGCATTTGCCACATGTCTCGGAAGACTCATATACCACTCCCTAGCTTTTCCTTCCAGTGATAAATGGAAAACCTTCCATAGTACTTGATCAAGTGAGGCTCCTACTGGCTTCATACTCTGACAAATCATTGAAAAAGATTGCAAATGCATGTAGGGATCCTCTTTTGTCAATCCATGAAATTTAGGAAGAGAGTTAATGAGTAATCCTTTAACTTCAAAATTAACATAAAAATTAGGATAAGTAGCAGTAAATGGATCATAATTAACATTAGAAGTATTTGCTTCCCTAATAGTTCTCCTACGTTGATTCCCATTATTCTCTCCGACCCTTTCATGTTCCCCATTACCTCCATTATCACCATTCCTATATTGGTTAATATCAAAGTTAGGGTTTTGCAAAAAATTTGGGTTTTTAGCCATGATCACTCTATCTATCGAATCACTCTCACTCCTTAACTGTCTAGACTCTTTTTCTCTTCTTTCCTTCCTAATCTTTCGCAAACGTCTCTCAATTTCAGGATAAAAAGGTAGTAGTTTGACTTTCTTGGGCATGCACGGAAACAATTTCAAATGGGACTAAAATGAAATAGAAAGTAACAAAATTTTCTTGCAAGCACATAAAGTCAAATAAAAAGGCAAAATGTGAAGGATGCAAGTGTGTTCTGTATGAAAGTGTGTGTAACAGTAAAGTGTGCAAGTAAAGTATGTATGTATGAAAAAGCAATAAGGAAATGTTTAAAACTATGCTGTGCAAAATTGCTAAGTATGTAGCGTGCAAAAAGTTTGGTATGAAAGAAAATGTAATCCTATGCTATCGACAAATATGATTCTAAACTATCTAAGATGTAATCTAAACTAAGGTTCCTCACCTCACTTAGCAGCAAGGAAAATGACAACAGTTAACCTAAAGAACCAATTACTTGGTTCCCCGACAACGGCGCCATTTTGACTCGAGCCTTTTCGTTCTTACCCTTGGAGGCCAAATCAAAAATATTTTTTAATTCCAAGGATTGCAGTATAGAATGCAACCTCAGGTTGTTTCACTTAATCGGAACCAGATTCATTGAACTAAGCTAGCCTATATGTCATGATATGCAAACAAAATTAACAAGGAAGAGGGGGTTTTCAATCTTTGGACATTTGGACAAAAATAAGCGAATTGTAAAAAATGTAATGAAAAGTGTTTTTGGATTTTGGGAATAGAAAAATGATAAAATGAAAACAACAATTGAATGATAATAGTATCCTCTTGAAAACGAGCTGTGGCTATCATCGTTCAAAACAAATTTTTACGGGAGTGAATCACTAAGTTTCAAATGGTAAACCTTAAATATCTCTTTAAGTCCAAGGTTCCAATCAATGAACTCCATTTATTAAAACCTTGTTGAATGCTCTTAATGTGTGCAATGGGTAAGCTAATGCAATAAGTTATTTGGGATCTAGAATCATCTCTATATCAAACACAACTAGGCTGATAAAAGAGAATTAATCAAATCACAAATAAACATATATGAGACTTCATATATTCAAGCTCTAATTTCTACATCAACAAATCCCAATAACACATTAAATATCCAATACTTGATTAAACTCTAATCAAGGATATTCAACTACAAATTAGAAATCCTAAACCTAGGAGTTCATAATAATGTAGCTGAACATGGAATGAACTACTCCCCTTTGAAGCCCATTGAACTCTAGCTGTTGCTACATTTTCAAGAGGAAAGAGGTGCCTAGCAAAGCATTAATCCAGGAAGAATCACAACCGAGAACCCACTAGAAGCATCCATAGTAGCAGCTGTTGGTGGAGGAGTTGATGGCAAAGTGGAGAGGAGTGGATGATGGAAGTGTCCGAAGGTTTAGAGAGAGTGAGAGTATGGTTTTTTTATACTGTGCTAGCTCTCTTTAACCTAAAATGGTAGGTTTTTAAAGAAAATGGGTTATGGATCGGGTTACACAGTGGGTAACTTTTTTTAAAATGGTTCTGGTATTTGAGGGTTCACCACGATGACAGATAAGTTCGCCGCGGTGAACTTTTCTCGAATGTTTTACTATATTTTTGGTCGCTTTTGCCGTGGCGATAGAATAAATCTTCGCCGCGACTAACTTTTCCCAAAAGTTTTGCTTGGAACTCTTCATTCTTCGCCGCAGCAACGCATCCTTTTTACCGCGGCGAACTTCCTTTTGCATCTGTTCACTTGTTGACTTGAATTCATCTCTTTCCTTAACTCTATATCTTCTTTTTAAGTCTCTTCTCCTTAAGTCTCCTATAATGAACAAATGGTAGTTTGCAGTATCAATTATTCTTAGAAAATTAATTAGTGCAATTAATACTAATTTTTGACAAATTTTACTCTCAAACTATATAAAATAAAGGTAGACACTCAAGAGTCAAATTAAGCATAAAATTTAGAAATAGGAGCCAAGAAGTGTAGTAAAGATCATGAAAATGTCACCAATTTATATAATAAACTTGGGCTCAATCAGGGTACTACCAATCGGTGTCTTATATGTCATTATATGGGCCCAAAGAACATCATCTTACTTAATTGACCAATCTTTCCTTTAGTGCTCTATATTCTTTTCTAAAATTCATTTTAGGTCCCTATTAGCTACCTCAACTTGGGCATTGGTTTGAGGGTATATGGGTTGGCAATTCTATAAGTTATTCCATACTTGTTAGTACCTTTACTAATTGAAAATTACAAAAATGTGTGCTTGTATCACTTAATAATTGATATAGGAGTGCCAAAACATATGAAATAGCCTTTTTAGGAATGTTATAGCAACCTTAGCATCATTTGTGGGTAAAGCTTAAGCTTCCAACAATTTAGAAACATAATCAACAACTACTAGGATGTATCTATAACCAAACGAAGTTAAAAATGGACCTATAAATCAATACCCAAAATATCAAATATTTCACAACCAAGAATGAAATATTTAAGCATCTTATCTAACGAGAGATATTACCTAATCATTGACATCTGTCACATAAAGTTACATACCTTTGGGCATCCAAAAATCTAAGGCAAGTAAAAATCTAAATCAAGGATCTTTTAAGTTGTCCTATTTACGCTATGGTTCCCTCTAGTAGATCCATCATGGTGATGTCCTAAGATCTTATCACTATTTGATCTACATATATATGAAACAAACATGAATCTTCCTATAAAATCCTTCAAATCAATAAAGAAATTCCTTTTACTGATGTGAAAGATCTTTTTCTTAATCATTAGATAGTTCACAATATTTGTAAACAAAGGAGTTTCAACTCACTTACCCCCTCAAATTATAGAGGTGCTCTTTTGGGAATGAATCATCAATTTCTTCTTTTTTTAGCTCCTCTAAATTTTAATTTTTAAAGTGAGATTGATGGTTACCTACTAGGTTTTCAGCTCATTTCTTTTACTTAATCTATAAATTTCTTGCAGAAATAAAATCTATCTAATTAGTCTGGGATTAACATCTAGCTTATTTAACAATTAATATAATGCAAAGTGGTCAATACAAATAACAATTTCAAACAAAATTAGATTAAGTTCTAAATTTATCAAACATAAAATACCACAACTAGCAGTTCTTTCCTTGTCATAGTATAATTCTCCTAGACATTTATCATACTCTTACTAATGTAGTAAATTGGTTGAAAATGATTGTCCTTTCATTGTCCAAATACTGGACCTACTGCAAAATCACTTACATCATATATTAGCTCAAAAGCTAAATTCCAATCTAGTGCAACCATAATTGAGGCACTCATTAACTTTGTTTAAGCATGTTAAAGGCATCAAAACATTCTTGAGTAAATTTAAAAGATGTATCCTTCTCCAATAACATGGTTAAAGGCCTAAAATTTTTTGAGTAGCCTTAATAAACCTTTTATAGAAGCTCGCATGACCTAAAAACTTCTAATAGCCTTAACCAAAGTAGGCATGGTACCTTCTTTATGCTTTCAAATTTTGTTTTATTTATATTAATACCCTTGTAAGAAATTTTATGGCCTAAGACCTCTCTTGCACCATACAGTGACATTTTCCCAGTTTAGTACCAAATTAGTCTCCTTACATCTATCTAACACTCTTTCTAAAGTATTGAGGCATAAATCAAAAGAATCACCAAAAATAAAAAAATCATCCATAAATAGCTCCATTATATCTTCAGCTAGCTCATTAAATATGGGCATCATACACCTCTAAAATAGCATAATCTAAAAGGCATACTTCTATATATGAGTGTTTAATAGGGAAATGTGAATGTTATTTTCTCCTAATCTTTCAATGTAATTAGAATTTGGAAGTAGCTCGAAAATCCATATAAGAACTGATAATACATATGTCTAGCCAACAACTCCAAAATTTTGTCCACGAAAGCCAAAGGGAAGTGGTATTTTAAAGTAGCACCATGCATCTTCTTATAATCGGTATACACCCTCCACCCGGTAACTGTTCTCATAAGAATCTATTCATTCTTCTCATTAGGTACCACCATTATTCCTTCCTTTTTTGATACAACCTATATAGGACTCACCCAAGAACTATAAAAAAATATGATAAATCACACTAGTATCCAAAAGTTTAATTACCTCTTCCTTAACCACTTCCTTTATATTAGGATTTACTCTTTTTTAGGGTTGTACCACTATGTTGAAATCCTCCTCCATCAATATCTTACGAATGCAAAAGGAATAGATGATTCTACAAATGTCACAAATCTTCTAAGCACATTTAGTAGCTTTTCATTTTGACCCGTCTTTATAATTGAGGTAACAATCATAAGAAGTTTTGAATCCTCTTCGAGTACTCTAAATGATTAATTTGCTTCTTCAACTTTAGTTATAGTGGTTCTTCGATGGTAGGTTTCAAACTTATCTCTTTACTTCTTTTAATCTCTTAGAACCCTTTCTTTCTTGACATATTTTCATTGTTCTTTATGGGGTTGTTCCCCTTTTCATCCTCACCTTGAAATATAGTAAGTTCTATCGCATCTTTAAAAACAAAATCTTGAACAATGTTTGAAATTGCAAAATAACTTATTTCAACAAAGTAACAAACATCATCATATTCAAAGGAGTGTTTTATGACATCAAATATTTTAAAGGTGTCTTTTTCTGCTCCCACCCGACTAGTTTGCCATTACTAACATTTATAATGGCTCTAGTTGTGGCTAGGAATGGTCAACCTAGAACTAAAGGTACCTCAAGGTCTTTATCTATGTCAAATATCACAAAATCTATTGGGAAAATGAATTTATCTACCTAAAGAGTATATCATCAATAATACCCCTAAGATATTTAAGAAATCTATCAACCAATTGAATACTCATCATAGTGGGTTTTCGTTCCCCTAATCCCAGTTTATTTAACAATTTATAGGGCACTAGATTTATGTTAGCCCCTAAATCAGCTAAAGCTTTTTTTATTAGAAAATTACTAATTAAACAAGGGTAGTAAAAATCCCTGGATCCTTGAGCTTCTTAGGTAAATTGTTTTGTATGATTGCAGAGCATTCCTTACTTATTTTAACTACACCTAGGTCCTCCAGCTTCCTTTTACTAGATAACAACTCCTTCATAAATTTTAGTACTTTGGAATCAGTAAAAGAGCCTCAATAAAAGGTAAGTTAACGTGAAGTTACTTGAAAAGTGTAAGGAATTTACCAAACTACTCATCCAGGTGATCTATCTTTAACTTATTAGGGTATGGGATGGTCGGCTAGAATTCTTTAACTCTCGGAAAGCCCTCTATATCTTTATCTTTCTTTTGAATCCTTTTCTCATTCTCCTCCACACCTCGGGTCTTGTTGTTAGCTTACACTTCCTTTTAGCTCTTAAAGGTGACTATCTTTATATGCTCTGAAGGATTTGTCTATATGGCGTTAGGTAGACTCCTTTATCGTCTTTCAGAGATTAATTTGGGGAGATAGTCAATCTACATTTCTAAGTTACATATAAAAGGCTTTTGATTAGTCAGTGATGTTTTTATGGATTGAAATCTCACCTTTGAATGCTAAAGCATACTAGACATGATATCTTTTAAGCTTGGCTTCTTATTATGACGTAGTTACTGCTAGAATCCTAGTGGTTGTCTACCCTTGATTGTTTTGGGATTTAGAAGCATTTCCCATATAATCAATATACTCGGTTTTAATGCTTGATAGTCTTTAATGTCCTAGCCTGCACACCTCACATTTCATTACTTGAAATAGTTTAGGATGTACAATTAATTCATTGATATTCCTACTCAATGATTTAATTTGGTTTGCCAATGCCATAATTGCATCATCATCATATACTCCTACTGGCTTGCCAAATCTTCCTTGAGAAGAGCACTACTGATAATTGTTTTGGTCATATCTTTAATAAGGTCTTGAACTGCTTCTAGAATTTTATTATTCAAAGTACCCTAGTTGATGCATTTACCATCTACCTCATTGTTTAGTTAAGCTCATTGTAGAAGGTTTTTATTTGTATCCACAGTGGTAAACAATGATGCTTACACTTCCTCAACATCTCCTTAAATCTCTTCCATATGTCTTATAATGTCTTTGAATCAACCTAGATGTAGGAGGAGATGTTGTTCCTCAATTTAGTAGCCTTGGTTTGCAGGAAATACTTTAGAAGGAACTTCTTTGCCACTTGGTCCCAAGTAACAATATATCACCTAGGCAAACTGTTTAAACATTGTTTTACTTTTCTCCTAAGTCAAAAAAGGAATAATCCTAACCTAATTGCATCTTCATTTTGCACCATTAATCTTAAAAGTATCACAAATCTCTAGAAAGTTGGCAATATGTGCATTAGTGTCCT
>JANQBM010019869.1:0-11670 GCA_025594535.1 Erythroxylum domingense | reverse complement strand
AATAATAATAATAATAATAATAATAATATTATTATTATTATTATTATTATTATTATTAATAAGTTAAATTTATTATTTTTACTCAATTTATGATTAATTTTTTATTATAATTATTTTAATAATGATTCTTATATGATTTATTATTCTTATTCTTATTCTTATTAAATTTATTATTCATATTTAATTTTCTACATATAATTAATTTTATTATGATTGAGTTTATTAGTTGCATCATTTATTATTATTATTATTATTATTATTATTATTATTATTAAATTTTTAGTAATATTAATTATGGTTATATTTAATATAATATAGTTGTTTATTATATGTATTGCTTTAATAATACGATTATGATACTTTTCTGCATCTGTTGTGAGTTAGTACAACAATTATTGAATGTTCTGTTCTTTTTCTTACATTAGTTTATGATGTTGTATTATCACAAGTGTATTAGATTAAATGTTTCATATTAATTCTCACAGGCCCTGTATTGTGTGGAAGAGTGTCATTGATCTTTCTTCGTCGTAGTTTGAAGTTGTCCATCCATTCAGGTTAGTCGTGCAACTAATTAATATTTACCATATGTATTGCTTTAATAATATGATTATTAAATTGTTGGATTTATTGTTAATACAAAGGGGGCCTTGAATTTGTGTTGTTGTTTAGAAGAATATTCGTATATTCATTGATGACTTTTTATGTTTTCTTGTAATAGTCAAAGTATTTACTGTATGTGGAATTAGTTTGAAGTCAAGTGTAAGTGATTAATTCGATCGACCAAATCGATCGATTAATCAAGTGTAGGTGATTAATTACTACGATTAATACTTAAACTTCAATTTGATTAATGAAAACATAGTATGAGCACAAGGAAGTAATACATTTCATAGACAAGACAATTTGTTCCATAATAAACCCTAGCATAGTATATAGGCTGGAAACTCGTGATGCAGCTCCTGTGAGGCTTGTCGGTGAAATATTCCACTAGCCTAGGAGTCACAGTAAGAACTTGTTTTTTTAACTCACAGGTGTAAACAATGTCGAACTATAGTTTTGAAATCAATTGTAGCTAATTAATTCGATCGACTAATTTGACCGATTAATTGTAGGTGATTAATTACTGCGATTAATACTTAAACTTCAATTTGATTAATGCTAACATAGTATTAGCAAAAGGAAGTAATATATTTCATAGACAAGACAATTTGTTTCATAATAAACCCCTAGCATGGTGTATAGGCTGGAAACTTGTGATGTAGCTCCCGTAAGGCTTATCGGTGCATGAACTTAAGAGTTACAACGAGAACTTGTTTTCTTGATTCATAAGTGTAGTATTATGGTTTTGAAATCAATTTTGGTGATTAATTAAATTGGTTAATAGTTAGGAGATGGGTAAAGTTTAGATGTTCTGTAATTTTTGGGGTGCCATAAAGGATACATAGTATGGAATCACTGATTTAAATTAACAGTTTTGCAGAAATGAGCAATGTTGATAGATCTTGGATGTATAGACTAATATCACATGATGGTTTCATTAATCCTGAATTTTTTAAGGGAGTTAAAGCCTTTATTCATTATGCATGTTCTCAACCTGCATATATGGATGGGACAAAGATTAGATGTCCATGTAAAAAATGCAAACACATTTATTTCCTTCCTACTGATGAAGTGAACGGGCATTTATTGAGAAGAGGGTTTGTTCCCAATTATTTTCAATGGACACGAAATGGGGAACCATTGATTTGTAGCACCTCAAGGAGCAATCAAGCATAATCGTCAGTTAGCTTCAATGAGTTTGAAAGGGGGATTGGATTTAGAACAAATAATGTTGATGCAATTAAAAATCCTTACATGCAAATGTTTTAAGATGCAGGTGGTTATATCTTTCAGGAAAATATAAAAAATCTTAAAGAAGAACCCAACCCTTAATCCAAACAGTTCTTTGACTTACTACACTCAGCTGACCAAGAACTATGGCCAAATTATGAGACAATGACTCAATTGTCTTCAATTGCTCGTATCTTGAACATAAAGTCTAAAGGGCACATTTTTTATCGTAGTTTTGATCAAATTCTTGGATGGTATAATGAATCATTTCCTCCTAATCACACAATGGTTGATAGTTTTTACAATATGAAGAAACTTATTAGGGTTCTTAGTTTATCTGTTGAAAAAATTAATTTTTTCAAAATGGGATGTATATTGTATTGGGGTGATGATGTGGAATTAGAAGAGTGTAAATTTTGTGGTCAATCTAGGTTCAAGCCTAGAAAGCGTTATATGAAAGAAAAGTTAGTATCCTAGAAGCGGATGTATTATTTCTCGCTAACTCCAAGACTTCAAAGACTATATGCTTCTGATGTTATTGCATCTCACATGAGATGGCGTAATGAACACAAATAGGAAGATGGGATAATAAGTCATCCATTAGATGCATTGGCATGGAAACAATTCAATGACACCCATTATGAGTTTGTAGCTAAAATTTGAAATGTTAGGTTGGGCTTGTCGACGGATGGATTTTAACCTTTTAGTCAATCCGGACAGCAATATTCATCATGGGCAGTCAAATTGCTTCTTATAATTTGCCTCCATAGATGTGTATGAAAGGGGCATATATGTTCTTGAAAATGATTGTGCCAAGGCCTTCAAATATAAAGCATAAAGTTGATTTTTTCTTACAACCATTGATATCTGAATTGTAGCATCTTTGGGAATATAGTGTGGAAAGCAGCTTTGATGTGGACAATTAGTGATTTTTTAGTACATGCCATGTTATCTGGATGGAGCACAGCTGGGAAAATGGCTTGTCCTTATTGTGGCAATGATTCTGATGTATTTCATCTTCCAAACAGGGGCAAAATATGTTGGTTTGATAACCACATAAAATTTATTGCTCCAGATCATCCATTTATTAAGAATAGGATGGTAAAAACACCCCCTCCCCCTAACAAATTTGGTGAAGAGATATTGCAAGAGATTGAAGAATTAGGCTTGCTGAACAATGGAAAAGATTGCTTGGGTAAATTTGATGCCAAATCTGATGAAGGTATATTTCTTGGTTATTCATTAAGTAGCAAAGCATATAGAGTCTATAATAGGAGAACCATGTGCATTGAAGAGTTCATTCATGTTACTTTTGTGGAGACTAACCATTGCCAAGCAAGAGAGGAAGATTGTGATGACCTTGTAGGTTCACTTAAAAAGGTCATACTAAATGGTGATAAAGAGGAAAAGGAACCTCAACAAATTGAAGAAAAAATTCCTAAGGAAGATGAAGTTCAAGAGGAACAATAAGAAGCAAATGAACTTCCAAAGGAATGGAGGACTTCAAAAGCTCATCCAATCGACAATGTAATAGCTGATATCTCCAAAAGGGTAACTACTAGTAAATCTTTGAATAATGCTACGTCCCATATGGCTTTTGTATCCCAAATTGAACCCATGTCTGTTGATGAAGCTATAGTCCATGAACATTGGCTAATTGCTATGCAAGATGAGCTTAAACAATTGAAACATAATGATGTTTGGACCTTAGTTCCAAGACCAAATGATCACACGATTATTGGCACTAAATGGGTTTTTAGGAATAAATTAGATAAGAATGGTATTATAACTAGAAAGAAGGCTAGACTTGTAGCTAAAGGTTATAATCAACAAGAAGGTATAGATTTTGATGAAACCTATACACCTGTAGGTAGACTATAAGCTATTAGGTTATTGCTTGCATATGCATCTATCATGGATTTTAAGTTGTTTCAAATGGATGTTAAAAGTGATTTTTTTAATGGTTTTATTCAAAAGAAGGTTTATGTTGAACAACCTCTAGGTTTTGAGGATTCTAAAAATCCTGACCATGTTTTCAAGCTTAAGAAAGCCCTCTACAGTTTTAAATAAGCTCCAAGAGCTTGGTATGAAAGGCTAAGAAAATTCCTTATGGAAAACGGCTTTAGTAGAGGAAAAGTCGATACAATACTTTTCATAAAAACTTATAAGCATGACATCTTATTAGTACAAGTTTATGTAGATGATATTATATTTAGTGCTAATAACAACTCTTTGTGCAAGGATTTTGCTGACACTATGACTAGGGAATTTAAAATTTCAATGATGGGAGAATTAAACTTCTTTCTTGGCCTTCAAATCCAACAATTAAAGGAGGGGACAATCATTTGTCAAGCCAAATGTTGTAAAGAACTTCTTAAGAAGTTCGATATGAGCGATGTGAAAGCAATGGCTACCCCAATAAGTACCTCCTGCTACCTTGACAAAGATGAGAAAGGTAAGGATGTTGATGTCAAATGATACCGAGGTATGATTGGCTTACTCCTTTATTTAATCGCAAGTAGACCCAATATAATGTTCAATATTTGCATATGTGATAGATTTTAAACTTGTCCTAAGGAATCACATTTGACCGCCATCAAACGTATCCTAAAATATCTTGTTGGGACACCCTTTGTTGGGCTATGATACCCAAAAGGTTCTACGTGCACCCTTGTTGGTTATTCTGATTCTGATTTTGCGGGTTCCAAAATGGATCGTAAAAGCACAAGTGGAACTTGCCACCTCTTTGGTTGCTCACTTATTTCATTGCATAGTAAGAAACAAGTTAGTGTTGCTTTGTCCACCAACGAAGCCGAATATGTGCCTGTCGGTAGTTGTTGTGCCCAAATATTATGGATGAAACAACAATTAGTGGATTTTGGCCTTAAACTTGATCACATTCCCATAAAATGTGACAACACAAGTGCCATTTGTTTGACGAAGAACCCCGTTCCTCATTCAAGAACAAAGAACATTAAGATTAGGCATCATTTCATTAGAGACTATATCCAAAAGGTGATGTCTCTATTGAGTTCATTGAAACTCAAAGCCAATTGGCCGATATTTTCACAAAGCCATTGGAAAGGGAAAGCTTTTTGTGCATTAGAAATACGCTTGGAATTATGAGCTTATCATAAATGTCTTGCATGCATTTTTTTTATACTGACTTGAGCGTCGGAGGCTCCCCTAATGTTTTCTTGCAGATACTTTATAAGTGCAAAATGCAAAAATAAGATATTTGAATATACATCGAATTTGAGCAAACTCCTTTTAACGATTTCTAGGTTTTCATTCTGCTTCTCATTCCTTTTTTTTAGTCTTTGTATTCTTTCTCTCTAGGAATTCAAAATCTCATTGCATCCAATGTTATTAATTAGATATTATTTTAGATAATCTTATTGAATTTTCTATGAAAGCATGTTCATTATCTATATTTTTGTTCTCTCCTTTTGCACCCATTTATTTGATAATGCCAAAAGGGGGAAGATATAGCTTTTGTGAAGATATATTGGTTGCTTATATGATATAAATAGTTATGCTTAATGTTTAATGCTTATTACAATGATAAATGCTTGTTATTCTAACCTTTCCTAAATCTTGCATCAAGTAAGGGGGAATGCATAGTTTTAGGGGGGGAGGTTTTTACAAACGTTTTTCATATATATTTTTGAACAAACCATTTATTTTCATCACAAATGTTTGTCGTTATCAAAAAGGGGGAAATTGTTAGAACGCATGTTCATGTATATATTTTTCGTATGCTTTACATTTTCGTGTTTAAGGTTTTGATAATGTCAACCATACAAAAGTTCAAGGACCAAAAGAAAATTTGTTCAAGACAAGATTGGATAAATTCAAAACTTCAAGGACCAAAAGAAGACTAAATATATTTAGCCTAGGTATTAGGATATTTGTGTAAGTACGACACAAATTTAAGTCTCTCACAAAAGTCAAAATCATTATTTTTTTCCATGCATTAAAATGAAATTATTATATTTAAATAAGTTTTGATACATTCAAATATATTATATGGTTTTATTTTTCAAAATATATAAAGTAAATGTTTTTAAAAATATCTTTAAAGTATTTAATTTTTGAAAAATTAATCATATCCATAAATATTATTTTCAAATTTTAATATATTTTGGAAAGATTTTTTAAGTTTTGAATTTCATGGAAGGTGTTTAATCCATTTTTAAAAGATATGGAAAGATACTTATATTTTTTTGAATTTTAAGGAAATATTTTTAAATGAATTAAAAATGATTTGTTTATTTCATTCCATTGAAAATTTTTTTTGTCTTCTACCGTTGATATTCAAATACAAGTTTTCGGAACTCAAGTTCTTCATACCTTGCTGAGGTATACGACTATATCCTTTTGAAACTCTATAAATAGCCATTCATTTGCATCATTTGACGCACCCAACACACCCAATTGCTTCTATTAACTCTTAAGCTTTGATTTTCATATTCTCAAGTTTTATGCATCATTTTCTTACACT
This sequence comes from Erythroxylum domingense, assembly GCA_025594535.1. Taxonomy (NCBI): domain Eukaryota; kingdom Viridiplantae; phylum Streptophyta; class Magnoliopsida; order Malpighiales; family Erythroxylaceae; genus Erythroxylum; species Erythroxylum domingense. The sequence continues at coordinate 5,336 of JANQBM010019869.1, read as the reverse complement.
AAAACTCTGTTTCTTTTGTGAGAGAAGTAATACGTGTCATACCTAGAGCTTTCAATATTAGTATATCTATTTTCTTTGAGAGTAAGTTGCATCTAAAGAGTTAGTAACTCTTTAGGGGGTTGTGATATCTCTCATATTTGTAAAATCATTGCATGTGGCACCATAAGGTGGAAGAAATCCTGCAAAGGCGTTTGAAGGTGTTGTAAAGAGTTTTCTCAAACACTCTTGAAAGTTTGAAGTTAGTGGAGTACTCAAGTCGGAGACTTGGGGACTAGAGTAGGTTCTTTGGAAACCGAAACAGTATATATCGTTGTGTTTGTTCTATTTTTTCTCTATTATTTTCTTCGTATTATTTTTGTGTTCAATTCATCTTTCAAAATAAAGTGTTATTATTGAAAATTGTAATTTTTAATATTAACTTGATTCACCCCCCTCTCTCAAGTTCTGCACTTTATTTAACACACGAGGCTAAACTAGCTGGTCCAGCATAATATCGTTGGATGTATCCATTTGAGAGGTACGTAATTGAACAAAATTGATTGTAATTGAAGTCATATTATCATGTTTTCATAACTAAATTCATATAGCCCTATTCACTCATATAGGTATTTGCATCACTTGAAGAAAAATGTGAAGAACAAGGCTAGAGTTGAAGGTTCTATATGTAACGCTTATTTAGTGGAGGAATCTAGTACATTTTGTTCACATTATTTTAAGTTGCATGTTCACATAAGAGAAAGAAAAGTTCCTTGTAATGACAATGGGGGAGGAACTACTGATACGAATGGTAACTTATCCATCTTCGCTTATCCGGGATGGTCATATGGACGTTCAACAAGAAGAATATTAATAGAGGAAGAAATTTAGGCTGCCCATAATTACATTTTATTGAACTGTGAAGAGGTTCAACCTTTCGTGCAATAAGTATCAAGTGATTATTTTAGTTTTGAAATTTAGTACTGTTATTCATAACTGCAATATATAATAATGTTTTTAGATTATACAAGGAATTGTTATTTGAGCTCATGCCTGACAAATCATAGGATGTTATCAATTAAGAAGTTGGGAGACACTTTGCTCAATGGTTCGAGCAATATGTATGTTTTCACTTCAAAATATTGAAATGTATCTGTATTATCATATTTAAGTATTCAGATGACATTATACTATTTAATATGATATTTTCTTTTCTGTAGGCCTTAGAAAATTCAATAAGCAACAAGTTCATATATGATTTTGCGAAGGGACCTTTACGAACTGTGAAATCATATCTGGTGTATTTTGTTAATGGATGCAAATATCATACAGAATATTATGGTCATAGCATGGCAACAATAAATAGTGGAGTTTGTGTACAAGGAGAAGTGGTTGATTACTATGGCAAAATAATTGAGATACTTGAAATTGAGTATCCTGTATTGCCAATAAAGTGAACTATGATATTTAAGTGTGAGTGGTTTGATCCAACTCCACATGTTGGTACAAAAGTGCATAACTGATACAATCTAGTTGAAATCAACAAGCGAAGAAGATTTCGACATTTTGAACCTTTCGTGTTGACAATGCAAGCGATCCAAGTGTATTATATTGATTTTCTCAGCTTACGACAAGATAAGTCAAATTAGTTGGCTGTTTGCAAAGTTAAACCTAGAGGTGTTTTTTATTCACGTGAAAAAGGAGAGCAGAGAGTTAAATGTGAAGCGTTTCAGGAAGAGACTTATGAAATAAATGCATCTGTCATATATGAGGATAATGAACATTTAAACGATCCATGTAATGAATATGTTGATATTTTATCCAGAGACGATGACGAGGGCCAGAGATCTAAAGAAGAGCCTGAGTTTGATTCAAATTCTTCAGAACAAGAAGATGATTTTGATTTACAATTAAGTGATTATAGCGACTAATTTGTGTTTGTAATTAAATATTGTATGAATAAATCAATTATTTCTTTTCCAATATATTGTATAAATTATTGAAATGAACTTGTAATATTTCTACAAATTTCATTCAAATATTAATTTCAGGTTGAAATATGGCACCAAAGAGAAGACAAAATTTTTCGGGAGTAAAATTCAGACCACAATTCAGAGGTATTTACTGTATAGGTGAAGGATCTCGTGGTGTAGTAGCTAGAGATAAAGCAACTCTACCCCCTCCACCTACTACATTGGCAGATGAGGCTACACCATCCACCACTCCATCATTTACTACCCATACATCATCCACCACTCCTTCATCTGCATCAGGTAAATAATACGGATGAAGGAGACGGCCACCAGCCTAGAACTGAGGGACCTGATAGACGCAAATATATCACAATTGTCAATAATATGCCGTGAAAATACATGAACCATTATATGTTATAATTAAGTTATAGGTTTAAATTTTAAAAATTATATAAATTTATTTGTTTTTATATTAGGTTTTTTCTATCTGGACCATATTCAAGAAACATGATGTCAAAATTCAAGGAGAAGATTGATCCTGAGGGCTATGCATGGAAAAATATCTCTCAGGCGATAACGGAATTTTACTTTCATGAGTTTAAGGTACGACAAAAATTATTGTTTCCTTTTTTTAATTAACATTTTTATACATTAATTTGATAAATATTATTATATCAAAAGTATTTATCGAATATTTTTCCTTTTATTACAGAAAGACTTTTTTTGGGATTCTCAATTTGACGAGATTATCTATAAAGTATGGGAGTCGAGACCACGTACACGTTATCGTGACTTTGTTGGTGAGATACGTAGGGTAGTTGTACGACTGCCTTACATTTTTGAAGAAATATGGAGTCGTGGGCTGCAGTATTGGACATCACCTGAGGCCATGTCCGTTTCACAGCCTAATTTGAGCAATATACATGGAGGACCCAAGGGAAAGAGTCTTCCCGTACATACGGGAGGATCTATTACCCACTAAAAGCTTGCACAGAGCCTTATAAGTATCTACAATTTACAGTTATATTCTCATCTTTTTTTTGCTATATTTTAATTGAATTTGTTGTGTTAAAATTTGTATGTTATACTGGTGCCATAAATGGCTGTGGTTTTAGTTTTTTTCTTTGTTTAACAGGGGGTATATTTAATAAAAATAGAGGAAACTCTGCCGAAATTTTTATAAAATCTATTTCACTTATAATTAACATTTTATTCTGATGCAGGAAAAGTCTACGGGCATGAGGCCTACACCCCGTCAACTATTTTTGCACACTCATGCTAAAAAGCATGATGGTGTGACATTCGTCAACAATCGTTGTAGAGAATTCAATGTATGTGAAATTTATGATTTAATATTAATAATGCTTAATAATTATCACTTACTAATTATAAACATTGCTTTCTGATAAGACCAAATACAACAAAGTATTGAACGATGGTCTCAACAATTTGAAGCTGTTGATAACACTGAAACTTATCTCGAAGCAGTGGGTGGTAGGGACCGTCATGGGAGGATATTCAGATTAGGTTCATTGGCGAACACTTGTTATTCGCAATTCTCCACGTCCAATACAACAGCATTTGCTAGGCTGTCCACCGCCAGTCAAGTGGAAGCACTTGAGTACACAGTGTAGATATTGTCGACTTAGTTACAACAGACGTTGGAACAGCTGCAACAGTCAATGGGATAGTAACAACAGTCGATGCAGTTCATCTCTCAACTCCGTCAAGAGATGGATGAGTTGAAACGCAAGGGCCAACCAGAGCATCCGCGATCTCCAGATCAATAGTGAACTTTTGGTCATTTAGTTTGTATTACAAATACTTATTATTTACAATGTAATGTTTTTATTATCAATGAACATATTTTAACTTTTAATCATTAATCAAAATTTCTATTTCAGCAAATTAAATGTATACCATAAATTTATAATTATTAAAATTACGCATTAACCATAATTTAAATATAATGACAATATATATTATATATTTTTAAAAAATTAAGTAACGCATTTACCGACGGACATAAATATAATGACAATATATATTATATATTTTAAAAAATTAAGTAACGCATTTATCGACGGAAAGAAATGTCCTTCGGTAAATACATGACAAATTACCAACAGTCAACGAGTACTTCCGTCGCTAAGATAGCAGGAATTACCGACATAAATTCATTTTCGTCAGTTAAGCTTTTAGTAAATATACCGACGGTAAGTTTGTTACCATTGATAAATATGCCAACGGAACAACACAACCGTCGCTAAATTATACCGACGATCAAGCACAGAGCAAACCGTCGATATAGTTACCGATGGCAAGATAATATTCCAACAGTAGCAAATTTACCATCAGTAAAGTTACCGACAGAATCTGCTTTGATCATCGGTAAGTATTAGCTACGACCGGATCTACGACACTTTCGTCTGTCGGTAAATTCCGCTAGTAATATGTATTACCGACGGAATGTTTGTGCTTCAGTTGGTAATTTCCATCGCAAAATGACATTTTTCTTGTAGTGGGTGTGTTTGACGCATATCACTGGCTTTAACCTCTTCAAAACTTGCCTTGCTACCCATAAAGTGTTATTGGGGAGGAACCAGTCCTTTGGCTCCTTTTTAATCTTCTCCCAAGTGTTAACAGGAGATCTACCCACACTAATGCTATTGGAGGTTCTCATTCTCCACCATAATTTTGCATCCTCTTCCTCCCCTTGAGGAATTGGCCCTATGAATGCCTCCACTTTGTTGACACACTATGTCAAATTGCTGCCTCTTGCCATAACGAAATATGACTCTGATACCAGTTGTTACAAAGGTTTTCTTAAACATAAAACTTATACTGAAGTTGCATGTACTCGTTTGCACAATAATCTCACTTAGGTCCATCTAAGCAAAACTCATCCTTTTCATGTTATCGTTGACAAACAAAACCTTGTTCTCTAATGCCTATGACTCTTTTCATGTTATCCTTGACAAACAAAACCTTGTTCTCTAATGCCTATGACTCTAGAAGTGTTTAACTTGTAAACTTAAGTAAGAATACTATGAAAGCATTAAATAATCATAGGAAACAATAAACACACAAGAGTTACGGTAAAAACCAACCTTTATTACTTCCCAAAAAGTATATAAAGGAATGCTCTCTATCAATATGTTCCTTTCCCCTCTATCTCCCTCTTTCCAAGAAGTAAGACTCAAATAAGCTATTTATGGGCACCTTTAGCTTTACAATTTAGAAATTTTAATTAAACTAAACTAACTTGTAACATCCCGTTTCCAGAGAACGGATCGGACCAGAGAAACGAGTCCGAGTGTGTTAATCAGAGGAATTAGAATAGCACATCTCATGCTCATGCATCTGTGAACAGTGATAGGTGCATAT
>JANQBM010019860.1:0-11670 GCA_025594535.1 Erythroxylum domingense | reverse complement strand
CATCGTTATCTTTTCCTTGATATGTGCTTATTTATATTATTTAAAAATGATAATTTAAATTACAATTCCATGGTAACGAGACGTCCTTGGATATTAATCGTGAATGAACTCTCTCAGGTTTGTTTAAACTAGAAATATTTATCGAATTGGTGTTTTCACTTGTATATATTGTACTTCTTAATGGCAATTGCCATGTTCCAATTCCCCTAATCCTCAAATCCTGATTTTCACTTGGACATGAAATTAAATGCTTCTTGTTATAATGCAATCGAGTTGCTGTTGGAAGTTTGTCTGAACCATCTTTCTGGCACCCATGTTTGTTTTAGTCAGTTATATACATCATATCTCTTAGTAGTTTTACCCTTTCAATCAGTGATGATAAGAGTGCTAAAGCAAAACCAGCTTGTTGCTCTTTGTAGTGATTGTATTAAAGCAGTGACATTTAGTTCTTGATGGAGATAAAAAATGCCAATTTTGCTGATGATAACTTTTCAGTGAGTGTAAGCAAGTTAGCAAATGAGGTTGTTGCTACTTATATGAAGGATGAGATTGGAAGGGATCTGGTATTCGTCTTCCTGTGTCTTACCCTTTACGTGATAAGGATGTTGAATGTATGAGAAGCCTAGGCATCAGTGAGGTGGGGATAAGTACTTATCCACCGCAGTTTCCAAAAGTAGTCACATGTTTCAATCTGCGGGTACACAACCGGAGGTTGGAGGAAAGTACGGTGCCACCGCAAAAATTGATAAGTAGAAAGAGGGTTGTGGTAGGAAAGTGCTTATGCGGTAGAAATTCTACTTTCTATTAATAACCTTCTGATAATTATTATTTTCCATTATACCCTCAACTAACAGAAAGAAAGTCTAACATATCGTCTTCTTCATTCTCTATGGCTCTCCGTGCTCCTCGTCCTCTTGGGCACTCGCCACCTTGCTCATCTCCGTGGTTTTGTTTCTTTTTTCCTTTAATTGCAGTAGCTTTTATATATTAATTTTGTATGGAGTTTACGTAACGACTACTTGGTATTCTTCCCATAACATGAACTACAAAATGAAAAATGTTAGCTATAATATATGAGTTTTTGCATTTCCAGTCCTTGATTAATCTTGCAATTAAGATAGCAAGCAACTGGATCGAGTATTGAACTCGAAGATACTAGTCTTGCATTATTTATAGGTTGTGTTGTATTGTCTTGCTTGGCATACTTCTGATCTGAAGGCTTTTTTCTTTAGACTACTATTCTGAATGGATTATTGTTTTATGATAATTGCACCACACCAATTATTATCATTCTAATTAATTTTTTACATGTTATTTGTAGATGGTGAGTCAAAAGAATCTTACACATATAGAAAAAGCTCAATGGGATAGTCATCTCACAAAAATTTTCATAGCTGCATGTAAAGTTCAAGTAGAAGCGGGTACCTCACACTTTAATAGGATTAGGTGGGCCAATCTGGTTACCAATTTTAACTTAACGACAAATAAAATTTATGATAAAACTCAGTTGAAAAATAAATGGGATGAACATAAGAAGAATTGCAAGTTATAGAAGGAACTCAAGGGAAAAGAAATAGGTCTTAGCTAGGATCCTAAAAAATAGATAATTGCTACATCTCCTAAATAGTGGAAGGAAAGGTTGAATGTACATTATACACTAGATAATATATATATTTATTATTATAACTATAATATTTAATTTACTGATTTATAGTAACATACTAAATTTTGTAGGCAATACCCCAAGTAGCAAAATTTTGCAATTGAGGCTTGGAATTTGAAGATGATTTAGACATATTATTTATGGATGTGGTTACCACAGGTGATGCTACATGGTCACCGTCTATTAGGGTGTTATTATAAAATTCTCAGGGGCCAATCAATTTAAGTGAAGATAATAATGACCTGGAAGAGCTAGATTTGGATGATCCTGCCTTGCATTCTTTTCACTTTGTTTCAAAATTTTTAGTCTTTTTCTTTTCTTCTTCTTCCTTTTTTTTGTACTTTTTGAGATGGGTGGTTCTGGTTTTTGTGTTTCTCTTTTTTACTTTTTATTAATGGTGTATCCATATAGGATTTTCACAATTTTTGTTATGATCAGTTATAGGAATTTAGCTGCTCAGTAAATTGGGAAGAAGGAAGATTATTGTTGTCATCTATTTAGGCTTATGCAATAAATGACCTTTTATGTCAGTTAACTCAAATTTGTGAGCCTTTACAATCATAGGAAGCAATACCCTGCAAGGAATCGATCATTTCTGAATGTCTTCACCAGCTTTATCAATGAAAAGCAGAAAAGATTGCAAATTTCCATGTTATTTAGCCTTATCCCTGCTTCGTACGCAAAAGACTGAATTTTGATGTTGAAAACGTGAAGTCTATAAAGTTATTCATAGCTAAAGTAGCTTGCTTTGACCAATATTGGATTTTCATACTATCACGATTACAATTATGTGAGTATTTAATATGGTGCATTACTGAGGGGATTATATTTCTTCATTCTCCTTTGTGTGTGGGTTAGAGGATGTATCTTACTCTTATACATATTGATATTGCAAGGATATATTCAATAGATTTTTTTTTACTTGACAATTAATCAAACAGTGTTTTGGGTTTTTTCCCAAAAAAAAGGAAGTATTTTTAGGATAGAAAGATTTAAAAGGACATTCTTGCATAATTACAATTAATCAATTAAAGTTATGGCACTTGGTGTGCCAGAAGCTGGAAGTGCAGCAAGACGTGACATCAAAACAGGCTCATTATTGTTTACTGTGGATTCTCTTTGGCCTATTGAATTGCAAAAGATGTCTTCTCTTGCTGGAGCATTATTTAGTTTGAAGCTTCAAGTTCTCCCTACTTATGTTTAAAATTGATGTTTTCTTACAACCATTGATATCTGAATTGCAACATCTTTGGGAATATGGTGTTGAGACATGTGATGTGTCTTTGAAACAAAATTTTGTGTTAAGAGCATCTTTGATGTGGATAATTAGTGATTTTCTAGCATATGCCATGTTATCTAGATGGAGCACAACAGGAAAAATGGCTTGTCCTTATTGTGGCAATGATTCTGATACATTTTATCTTCCAAACATGGACAAAATATGTTGGTTTGACAACTACAGAAAATTTCTTACTCCAGATCATCCATTTAGGCGTAATAAAAAAAAGTTCATTAAGAATATGATGGTAAAAACACCTCCTCAGCCTAACAAATCTGTTGAAGAGATATTGCAGGAGATTGAGGAATTAGGCTTACTGGAAGTTACATAATTTGAAGCTGATGAAATTAATACAAGCATTAGTAGAAACTTTGGGTGGAGAAAACAAAGCATATTTTGGGATTTTTCAGAAACTAATTTGATATGTCATAATCTAGATGTGATGTGAATTGAAAAAAATATTTTTGACAATTTGTTCAATACCATAATGAACATTGAAGGGAGGATAAAGGACCATGCAAAATCACGAGCTGATTTGAAGCATTTTATAGAAGGAATGAGTTATATAAAGATCTTCTGACTGATAAATATCCAAAAGCATGTTACACTTTAGATAAAAAGCAGAAGGAAATATTTTGTGAATGGTTGAAAAGTCTAAAGTTTCTCGATGGTTATGTTTCAAACTTGGCAAGGTGTGTGGACATACAGAAGTATAAATTATTTGGGATGAAAAGTCATAATTGTCATATGTTTATGCAAAGGCTAATTCCAATTGCATTTCGGGAGTTGCTACCGAATAAACTTTAGGAAGCAATAACATAATTTAGTTTATTATTCAAAAGCTTAACATCATCTAAAATAAAGTTGGCTGAAATGGAAAAATTGGAAAGGGAAATTGTAGTAATTTTGTGCAAGTTAGAAGGGATATTTCCTCCAAGCTTCTTTGGTTGTATGGAGCATCTACTTGTCCATTTAGCACATGAGGCTAAACTAGCCGGTCCAGTCCAATAACGTTGGATGTATCCATTTGAGAGGTATGTAATTAAAAAAATGATTGTAATTGAAGTCATATTATCATGTTTTCATAACTAAATTTGTATAACCCTATTCGCTCATATAGGTATTTGCATCATTTGAAGAAAAATGTAAAGAACAAAGCTAGAGTTAAAGGTTCAATATGTAATGCTTATTTAGTGGATGAAACTAGTACATTTTGTTCACATTATTTTGAGTCGTATGTTTACATAAGAGAAAGAAAAGTTCCTTGTAGTGACGATGGGGATTCGCGGTTATATTCTCTTGTCATTAAACACATGATCCACAGTCCTTATGGTCATATGAATAAAGACAACCTTTGTATGATAGATGGTGTCTGCAAGAACTATTTTCTTAAAAATTTTGCTCCTTTTACTATACATGGTGAAGATAATTATGTATGTTATAGAAGGAGAGATGATGGCTGAAAAGTAAAGATTTGTAACATAAGGTTGATAATAGATGGGTGGTTTCTCATAGTTTGTATCTTCTGCTTCTCATTAATTGCCACATAAATGTTGAAATATGTTTTACTGTTAAGCTTGTTAAGTATTTGTATATCTTTAAGGATTATGATCTTGTTAATTTTAGTATTGTTGATCAATAAACCAATGTTGATATTGATGAAATCAGTAATTTCTAGGAAGGTTGTTGGATTTTGCCTCTTGAAGTTTTTGGTGTATATATGAGTTTCATCTAGCAGAGATGAGTCCATCGGTTTATATGCTTTAGGTTCATCTTCCAGATAAACAATCTATCTCTTTTGAAAAAAATTCAGATTTGTCCTACTTCTTGAGAAAAATTGACTTCCCTTAAATGAATAATCATGAAGGCATGCAAGTATTTGGTGTGGTCATCCGAAGATTGCATTTATATTCAAGTTGAAATTAACAAAAGTCAGAGATTGATAAAAAAGTGTTGGTTAAGTAGGGGAGTTTGTAGTTCTGTACATACGTAATCTTCTTCTGTTAAACAAATTAACTGGCTTTTCCGTATCTATTTTTTATCTTGATTTTCTTAAACAGTCTAGTTACATTTGTTCTTCCCAACATCACTATCTATAACACTTATAATAAATGTTGAAATATTGCCATAATTTTAATTAATTAATCAATTAATTATATTTTAATTATATTATTAATTAATTATATTATATATATATATGTTAACTATATTTTTACCAATCAATCAATAAATACTATCTGAATTAGTAAAATATATTTTTATTATATTTAAAAGCTATAAGAACTTTAAAAAGTTTACTATATAAAACAATTATGAAGTAAAACATATTAAGGAATGCATAAAATTTTTAAGGTGTTTGATATTTTTATTTTATTAAATAATAAATTTTATAAATAGTAAAAATACAATTTATAACATATTGTAGTAGTTAACGACAACAACAATAACACTCAGTAGGAGTCCTACTGAAGTGCGAGATTTTGAGAGGTCCAGTAGTATACAACTTTATCCCTACCTGATAGAGAGGTTGTTTTCGATGATTATAGTGGCCATTTAACAAAAATACTAATATGACGTAACTTATTATGTTATTTATATTAACAAAAAATTTAATATTGGACAATTTTCCCAAAATTAAAAGTTAGGGTACGTTAGCTTCACTTTTTTAAATTTGAGTTAATACACAAAATTAAGTAAATTTTATTTTCTTATATTAACCTTTGCATATAAGTGAACCTTCTTTAATAATTAAGAACTTGATGTCGATGTGCTTCAACTTTTTTGAGCTCCTATTGTTATTGGAATATAACATTGTCGAGTTATGGTCACAAAATAACTTAAGTTGGTTTTCAATAGAGTCCACAATGCGTAGCCCCGTGACAAAGTTTCACAGCCATATCCTGTGGTTTGATGCCTCATAACACGCTATAAACTCCGCTACTATGGTGGAAGAAGCTATAAGTGTCTGCTTAGAATAGCTCCTCTAGCAAGCAGGTAGATATAGCTCGAACTAGATCTCCTACTATCTTGGCATCCAACAAACTCTGAATCAGAATAACCAATGATCTCCAGCTTATCCAATTTTCTATATGCGAGCATATAATCTTTCATTCTCTGCAAGTACCGTATGACCCATTTGGCTGCTTTCTAGTGACCCAATCCTGGGTTACTTAAATATCTCCCTAGCATTCCAACAATGCATGCAATATCTAAACGTGTACAAACTTGAGCATACATTAGACTTCTAACAATCAAAGCATAAGGAATCTTCTGTATTTCCTTAGCTTCAAAGTCATTATTAGGGCATTGACTTAAACTGAACTTATCTCCTTTAGACATAGGGGTATCACCTGGTTTACAATCTCACATGCCAAACCTTTTAAGCCCCTTTTTGATATAGCTCTTTTGTGATAATCCAAGAATACCTCAAGAGCGTTCCTGATGTATCTGAATCTTCAAAAGTTATGATGTAAAATTTTTAAATTTTTTAATATGGTTACATTTATAGTATACAAGTATTTATTAATTTTCTATAATAATTAAATCCTAAATATGTAAATATAAAATTTAAAATACTATTCTATAATCAATTTAATATAAATATATTTGTTTTAGTTCATTCAATATGATTATAATAGATTTTTTGCACCAAAAATATATATAGACAATATTTTATATGCATATTTTTTTTTAAGAATCTTCAAAAGTTATCATGTAAAAGTTTTTTAAAAATTTATAATATGTTACATTTACAGTATACAAGTATTTATTAATTTTCCTATAATAACTAAATACTAAATACTAAATATATAAAATAAAATTTAAAGTATTATTGTATATTCAATTTAAAATAAATATTTTTGTTATTCATTCAATATGATCATAATAGATTTTTTTCACCAAAAATATATAAAGACAATATTATATATGCATATATTTATTTTTAACAATCTTCAAAAGTTATCATGTAAATTTTTTTAAAATTTTAATATGTTACATTTACAATATACAAGTATTTATTAATTTTGCTACAATAACTAAATACTAAATACTAAATATATAAAATAAAATTTAAAATACTATTCTATATTCAATTTCTCAATGGTTATTTCTTTGGCATATAAATGATTGTGTAGGCAAATCATCTTTTGCTAATTCAAACTTAGCATTATAGGCCTTAATATCAAGTGAAGAGTATATAATTACCTTAATTTTTATGTGTAATCTTAATTTTAATTTTTAACTTAATTTTAAATCACTTTATTGCGACTTATCATATGAATGAGTATTATTTATTTTGTCATCCTAACAAACTTAATCAAAAGACCTATAAGTTACTAAATTAGTAGAAAACATAAAAGAAGCTTTTCTTCTTTGTTGAATCTCAAATCATAATGAAGTTTTTGGTAGCTAATGGTCTAAACTCTCATATTAGAACCTTTGTGATATCTACACCAGATGATGCAGAACCTTTTAGACGATCAGTCCAAAGAAGAGGAAGAAATCGATTTTGAGCATGAATCTAATCCCCGGCCTAATTATGTCTCTATAACCCCCTATTTCCACCCTCATTCTCGTTTCCCTGCTTCTTTTCAGTGTTTGTTCATGTTCGTGTTTGTGTATATGATGTTGTTACTTCATATAAGTGTGATTTTAAGGTTTGATTTCTATGGTATTTCGAGGATTTCATAATGTGGGTATTTTTCCTAGGGTTGATTTTTTCGATTCGAGGAGGGAAAGATTGAGCCTTTGATTGATTGTTTCAAAGAATTGGGAAATATTGTGTTAATTGCATTCCTTTTTCTTCGCTATAATACATTTGGCTTGATTATATTGTTTTGTTTTTGGGGAAATTGATTTTCGATAGGATTATAAATCTCCTTATCAGGTCTCAAGATGCAGTAGGATGGATGTTGCTTTCTCTTAATTATGATGTTGCTTTCTCTAGGATGAAGCTAAGGGAGAGCTGAGATATGAGGGTGAGGGTGAAGGGGAAGTAGATGCTGAGGCTGAAGTAAAGGAGCATGAGGATGTTAATTTCGAGAGTGAAGTTGAGATGCGGGAGGTAGAACCTAATCCTGGAGAAAGTGAGGGTGAAAGGGACCTCAGGTTCTCCCCCACCCTGCCAGAGATTATTACCAGTCTATCATGATCTAATGCTCTTAATTACTTCAAACTCTTCACAAATTGATGAGGGAAAAAATTAGTGAAAAGAAGCATAAATTAATAATATGAACTTGCCTTAAGAATAAAAACAGTGCCATTTATGTTATGTGCAATGCCTTTAATGAATAAAGAGGATAATAAAGGAGCAGTTGTGACTTGTCTTTTAAGTGGATTAATCCTTCTCCCGTTGACATAAGCATCAACAATAGTCATCTGTAAAAGAAATATATTGCTATTAGTGTGCGTAAGAAACCAAAAATGGAGGTTTGTATCACTAGAAAATGTTTTCCAACAACAAATAATCAGCAATAGGACTAAGTATTTTTTCCATGCAAATGACACTGAAGCTTACAGTCATTTTACAACATTCGTGGAAGTAATTGATATTGTACATGGAATACGACCCAAGTATTTACATGTGTTAAGACCTTCAATAAATCACCACAGTCATCACCATCTGATGATGAACTACAAAAGGAAATAATAGAAGAGTTAAAAACCTTTACAAAGAACAAGTCGCATCAATGAAACACACAAAACTACTGGAACACAAACACCATACCCCCACCATCCTTTGTCATGTCTCCAACCATAATCTCGCCTAAAATTCCCAATTTCCCCAACGTGTCGTCATCCAAAACTTTGATGCTGTTACCAAGCACTAACCTGCGTCAATTTTTAAAATTAAAATTTTATCTCATAAATTTTATTTAAAAAATTGAAATTTAAATAATTAAAAAGGAAAAGGTGTCACAGATGTGACACTTAAGCTTCATTTACCCAGTATTTGTAAATTCTTGGCTTTTCTTTCGTAATATATTTGTAGAGTTATTTCATTTTTTATCAATTTAGTAATTATATCTGTTTAATGAAATTCAAAAAAAGAAATAACGTGTGTGACATGCACCAAAATACCAACTTTGTTATGACCATTTTATTGTATATTTCCAATCCACTTTCCACATATTATATATTACATAGTATGTTTTCTCCATGAATAAGTTGTCAAAATCACTTTTTTTCTATCTCTCCATCTCACTCACACGTAAAAACACATATAGATAGTGCATAATGAATAATGAAGAAAACATTGTAGTTTCTAACTTACACTTGGTTTATGTCTTTTTTTAATTGCTTTTTCTAATAAATTGATTTATTGGCAAAAATATAGTTAACACATATAAAATATAATTAATTAGTTAATTAATTAAAATTATGGCAATAGTTCACACATTTATTGCAAGTGTTATGGATAGTGAACTTAGGAAGAACAAATGTAACTGGACCGTTTAAGAAAATCAAGATGAAAAATAGATACGGAAAAGCTAGTTAATTTGTTTTAAAAAAGAAGATTACGTATGTAGCGAACTCCTAACTCCCCTACTTAACCAACACTTCTTATCAATATCTAACTCTTGTTAGTTTCAATTTGAATATAAGGCTGCATTTAGATCTATGGTAGGATAGGGATAAGTAATTATTTACCGTAGTTTCCAAACACAGTCACATCTTTGGATCTGCGGGTACACAACCGGAGGTCAGAGGAAAGTGCAGTGTGACTACAAAAATCAATAAGTAGAAAGAGAGTTGCGATAGGAACGTGCTTCTGTGGTAGAAATTCTACTTTCCATTAATGACCTTCTGATAATTATTATTTTCCATTATACTAATAGAAAACAAGTCCAATATATTGTCTTTTTCGTTATAATTTGAATTTATATTACTAATAATATATTTTTCAAGAAATATTTTATTTACTAAATTTATTTTATTTATATTTTCTTATTTTAATTTAATATTTTATTATTTATAATTTTAAATTTATATAACTAATAATATATTTTTAATTATTTGTACTACAATTAATAGTTTAATAAATCAATGGACTTTTTAGTCATTTTATCTCCGATTTTAAAATTATTGATTAAAACTCAATTTAATGATATATTTTTATAATTATATTTTAATATAAATTTTTGGGATAACAAATCTAAAAATGCTTCATTTTAAAAAAAATTTAAATTCAGCTCCAACTTTTATAAAACTTTCAATTTAGTAATTAAAAATTGATCATCATTCCCTTTAAAAATGTGTTGAACTTGACAAACAAAGTCATCTTATCTAGTAGTATAAGGCTCTTGCGTTATAAGGTTCTAAAGAAGGAAGGTCATAATATACTCAACTTTTTTTATATTTTTATAAAGAGGTTGTTTTAGTGGTTTGAAAATGTGATCTTATGGTCACAAATTAGCATCTTTATCTAGTTTTCTAAGACTGAATATTGTTGAGCAAGACAAATACTGGAATGAATTTGCAAACAACGAAGTAGTATGTCTGTTTTGCAATATTGCTCTGCTTACTTAACTGACAAACTTTATTCTTCAAAAAATCAAGTGGGATCTTAAAATGTTGAGTGCATTGGTCCTTCCTAGTGTCCTACCACCTGGAAGGACGAATGCTGCAACACCTTATCGCAATAGCAATTGTAACATGGCCCTGTGATCATAAAACTGCAAGAAGCGCTTTGTACAAAACAGTTGTCCCAATTCCACCTAGACCATTAATAAAAAAGTTGCTACCATTTGAGTCAAATTTTGATTCTAAAATTAAATCAAAATTTTATTTTTGATCCCTATTCAACCTTGAATGTAATAACAAATCTTCTAGAACAATGTGTATATTTTTCTCACTTTGTATTTCTCTAGTAAAATGCTCTTGATAATCAACTATAAAATTATATTCAGCAAATTTATAATCACTCAAGCTCTTCCCCATTTGTTCTGGGGATCTATTAATATCCTAGAGGGTCATTCTTGTAACGTCCTCAGATGTATATGCATTATAGGAGGAAACATGCTAGCAGTCAGAACAAAGATAGTCTTGAATGTTTCCCAAAGTTAGTTAGGATTCGTCGGTGAACAATAGAATAGAAGCGTAGCAAATAAAAGTTTAAATGAAGCTGGCATTTGAAATAAAGTAGCCTCCTCTAGAGTTTGTTCTATATAAGAATCAGATGCTAGCAAGCCTAATTTTAGTGCAACCTCCCTAAAAATAACTTGTTTTTTCACCATCAATAGTCAATAAGTGATCAAATGATGTTGGCCCTTTAAGATGCATAAGTAATAACCTTAGGAAATGCCTCTTTTCTTCTTTAGGGTCAACAGTAACTAATAGTTGTCGATTGCATGATATTTTAGGGTTTAATTTGTGATGTATTTAGTGTAAATTTGAGTGTTGAGTATGCATTTAGGGTTTAATTATGTTATTTTGAGTGTTTTAGGCCCTGTTTGGCGATCAGCTGATTCTATCAGCTGAATTGACCAGCGGATTGTATTAGCTGTTTGTTAGAGATGTTTGGTAAAATTAGCTGTTTAGTATTAGTTGTTTATGTGTAAAATGACTTATGAGGACTTGACTTTAAAAAAAATTATAAGGGTATGAATATTATATATCTTAATATTTCGTTGGATATTCTAATAAGAATTTAGATTTTAGATATTTAATTATACACAAATTAAGTTTATGACTCTAATAAAAAACATAGAACATATAATAATAATAA
>JANQBM010019851.1:0-11671 GCA_025594535.1 Erythroxylum domingense | reverse complement strand
TTTTTGAAAAGCTCCAAATTTGAGCTTTTGAAAAAGCTGTATTTTAGCTTTTAAAAAAACTATTTCTACTCTAAAAGTGCTTTTGAAATTTATAGCCAAACACTCATTTTTTTTCCTTAAAATAGCTTTTGCGGTGGAAAAAAGTGCTTTTCCACCTGCTAAAAGCTGAACCAAACACACTTTAAGACCCAAAGGGAATATAAGAGCTTATAGAGAACATTTTCATGAATAACCATCAGTGGGGTGATCTAAGAGCAAAGCCAAAGATAGGAGGTATCCATCATTTTGATATAGTGGCAATATTTGACGAAAAACTGGAGGCTTTGAATATGAAAATTGACATCATGAGCGTTGCAAATCAACTAGTGCAAGTAATAAGTTGTGACATTTATGGTAAGGACATCCCAATCTCTAGTTTCAAGTAACTAACACTTAAGGACATCAAATTAAGAAAGTTAATTTTGTTTGGATCTAACCTAAAAATAACCCTATAGTAATGTTAAACCATCCAAATTTCTTATGGAGGACAATAGAGAAAAATGTCTCCACTGAAATTTCAAAATTTACAATAATAGTAAAGAAAACCAAGTCTCGAGGAGCTTGTATCATAATATATCACTTCCTTTAAGAATCTTTTAAAAAATCTAAGATTGGACAACTCACCAAGCTTATCTTTGAAAGGCAACTAGGTATTTTCCTGGAAAACATTGAGCCTAATCCAAGAGAGCAAGTGAATGCAATCAACTTAAGGAGTGAAAGGGAGTTGATAGTTGAGGATAAGGAAAAGGAGGAGAAGGCTGTTGTGGAAAAGAAACAAGAGAGGAAAGATAAAGGAAAGATGGAGATAAGAGTTCAAGAGACAAAGAAGAAAGCTATAAAAGAGTGTAAACCATGATTTCTATACTTGAATAGATTAGAGAAAGATCAAAAGGAATATCAATTTGGTAAGTTATTAGATATAATAGAACAATTAGATATTAATTTAACTTTTACTGAAGCTCTATTGCATATGTCATAGTATGCCAAATTCTTAAAAGATCTCCTATTGAACAAAGTCAAACTTAAGGAAGTATCAATAATTACTCTAAGTAGGAAGTGTTTTGCCATCCTACAAAAACAACTACTTTAGAAGATAAAGGATCTAAGGACTTTGACCATCTTTTGTAATATTGGTAGCTTATCTATTGATAAATAATAACATATCTAAGCTAGAGTTAACTTGATGCCTTATCATTTGATCAAGAAATTAAGATTTGATGGCTTTAAGATAACTTAGATAAACCTCTAGTTTGTTAATAAATCAATTAATTATTCTAAAATTATAATCAAGGATGTGTTGGTTAGGGCTTATAAATTCATTTTTCCTTATAGATTTGTGATTTTTGACATAAAAGAAGATATAAATGTGTCATTGATCTTAGGACAACCTTTCGTAGCTATTCCTAAGGCTTTGATTGATGTTTATGATGGGAAGTTGATCCTAAAGGTTAGGAATGATGAAGTATAATAAGAGATCCAAAACCACTAATCTTACTATTGATAATCATGATACTTGTATCTATTTTGATGTGATTGATACAAAATTTTCATATGATGCATAAGAAGCAATCACGTAAGATATAATGGGGACATATGTCATGTAAGAAGAAGCAAGGGAGAAGGATAACAAATAGAATGCATAAAGTACATATATCTTATATTAATTTCCTATGTCTGGATCAATAAAATGCTTGTAATTATGGATTATAATTATAATTATATATATATATATATATATATATTGTATTTTATGGAGTAAATTGGATATTTAGATCAAAATGTTCTTAAAAGCGAAAATTTAACAAAGAAGGAATAAAGATTGTAAATTTTGGAAAAGAATGAGAGGTTATAGAAGAAAATTTCAAGAAGAGTCTAAGCATAAGGTATGCCCACACCTTATAGGAGTAATATGTTAATATTCTGGTTGTAAGTATTTATTTATCTTGTAGTTCCGACTTTGCCCTTAGGGCTTCCTAATGTATCTCTATATATTTACACTATCATAATGGAATATATGCCTTTTGCCTCTACGTTAACATGGTATTAAAGCTGCTCGATACGGCGGCCTAAAAACCTTACTTTTTCATCGAACGTGATCAGCAGTTCGTAGCCACCATGTCGACGACTCCTTCTTCCCACAGTTCATTGACTTCTGCCTCAAATTTCACAGTTCCTGGTTTACCAAATCCCTCCAACCCTTCACAACCACTGATTGTCATAAACTCCAATGCCCATTCTGTCGCCAAACTCACCTCCAAAAAATTTTTAACGTGGAAACTGCAGTTGCAAAGCACACTGCGTGGACATAGCCTGATCTCATATGTTGATGGTACCTCCAAATCTCCTTTGCATTATGTAGTCGTTGATGGCACTGAAGTTGAAAACCCTCTCTATGATGGCTGGTATCGTCAAGATCAGTTAGTCTTCTCTTTTCTTGTTAGTACATTGTCACAATAAGTTGCAGCCTATGTCAATCGGGCAAAAACTTCGTTCGATATATGGGAAATCTTACATAACACATATGCCAAGGCATCTCGCAGTCATATTAATCAGGTGAAGGAATCTCTTAAACGTCCTCTTCAAGGTAACAGATCCATCTCTGAATTTATGCACTTTGTTCGCAATAAGGTCGAAGAATTAGCACTTTTAGGAAAACCCCTTGATGAAGATGATTTAGTGGATAAAATACTTGATGGGTTGAATGAAATTTATAGCCCTGTTGTAGAAGCTGTGAAGGCACGTGAAACTGCCATCTCTTTTGATGAGTTACATGACAAATTAATCCACAAGGGGCTTGTTCTTTCTCAGCTGCAATCGGTTCATAATACTGTGCATCATCCCGCGTCTGCTAACCCTACGCAAGGGCCTGCTTCCAGTCGAGGTCGTGGATGGCGCTCCAATTCTCAGTCTGTGTCTAGTTCCAGTAGCAGCAGTTCTCGGCGCCAGGTTTTCTGCAGCAGCAATGGCAAGCTCCTTCACTTGGTTCCACGCAGCAGCCATGGCATTCTGCCAGCTCTCAAAGTTCTAGTCCGCAAGGTTCTTCTTGGCCTGCAGCCCACCAGCCTCGTTCCTATCGGCCACATAGACCTTTTCTTGGTTTCTGTCAAGGTTGTGGCGCTCAAGGCCACAAGATTCGACAATGCCCTCAATTCGGATGGATGGTCAATTAATACGGCTCCAACTCTACTGGCCTTTCTAATCAGCCCTCTCGGCCTTTTACTCCCCGTGGTTTTGGCCAGCGTCCTACTGTTCCTTGGCAACCGCGGGCTCATGTAGCCACTGTTCCATCCGAGCCAGCCACCTCCACTCCAACTTGGCTCCTCGACAGTGGCACTATTCATCATATCACAACTAATTTAATCACCTTTCCCTTCATCAGTCGTACCACAACATTGAGGACGTCATGCTTGGTGATGGGACTGGTTTGTCTATCACTCATACTGGTTCATTATCTTTAACTTCTCATTCCCATACCTTTCCTTTGAATGATGTCTTATGTGTTCTTGCTATTAAAAAGAATCTTGTCTCTGTTTCTAAATTATGTTCTGGAAATAACCTCATTGTCGAATTCTCACCCTTTGGTTTTGTCTTGAAGGATCTCTCCAAGGGGACGCCTCTCATGATCGAGCCCCTTAAAGATGGTGTTTATGAGTGGCCCTCTTCTCAATCTGTGTCCTCCTCAATGGCCCTCACCACTGAGCTCCGTACATCCATGTCTGCCTAGCATCAGTGTCTAGACCATCCTACCAGTCTGATCTCCCAACATATTATTTCTCATTTTAGTCTTCCCGTTAATAGCAATAAAGAGTCTTCTTCGTGTCATGCATGTAATTGCACGAAGAGTCATAAACTCCCATTTTTTTATTCTAGTTTACATTCTAGTCGTCCACTAGAACTTGTGTTCTCTGATGTGTGGACTTCTCTTGTTTTCTCTTTGGATAACTTTAAGTATTATATTATATTTGTGGATCATTTTTCCAAGTATGTCTGGCTTTATCCATTACAGCGCAAATCCCAAGTTCATGATGTGTTTGTCCGCTTTAAATCTCTTATTGAAAAGTTCTTTCACTACTCCTTTAAGACTCTCTACTCTGATAATGGGGGCGAGTATCTTGCTCTTCGTCCCTTTCTCTCTTCTCATGGTGTTTCCCATCTTACGACGCCACCTCATACTCCCGTACATAATGGCTTTGCTGAGCGTTGTCATCGGCATATTGTTGAAACAGGCCTTGCTTTACTCACTCACTCATCCTTGCCTCTTCACTACTGGAACTATGCATTCTCCACTGCCGTCTACCTAATCAATCGTCTTCCATCCTGTACTCTTGGTATGCTCTCACCCTTTGAGCACATCTTTGGTCATTCTCCTAACTATCACAAGCTCCGGGTCTTTGGTTGCGGTCATACACTCATCACAAATTGGACTTCCGATCTATTCCCTGTGTATTTCTTGGCTACTCTACTACTCAGAGTGCCTATTTATTACTCGATCCTCAAACCTCCCATATTTATGTCTCTTGTCATGTTCGCTTTGATGAGAGTGTCTTTTCCTTCAAGTACTCCACCTCTGCGTTATCCACTCCTGATGTCTCGCTCTCGGACTGGCTTCCACCATTCTCCCTCCTTCCTGGTCCATCACCTTTACCTCCCTCTCCTTCTCCGGTCCCTTCCCCTCCTACCAATCTGTCTCTGATTTTCCTATTCCTAAGCTGCCTGCTCTTCCTCCCACTCAAAATACTCACTCCATGATCACTTGCTCCAAGAACAATATTTCTAAACCGAACCACAAATATTCTCTTACTGCCACTTTCAGTTCCTCTTCCATTGAGCCCTCCACTACCTCCCAGGCCCTTCATGACCCTCTTTGGCACAAAGACATGTCAGAGGAATTTGCATCCCTAGTTCGTAATGGTACCTGGGAGTTGGTACCCCCTACTCAGGCACATAATGTTGTTGGGTGCAAGGGATTTTTTTGTACCAAATACTTACCTGATGGTTCTGTTGACAGGTATAAGGCACGTTTGGTCACCAAGGGTTTTCATTAGCGACTTGGGTTGGACTATCATGATACATTTAGTCCGGTGGTCAAACCTGCTACTATTCACCTGGTCCTTACACTTGTTGTTAGTCAGAATTAGACCATGCGCTAGCTTGATGTTAATAATGCCTTTCTTTAGGGCCATCTTCATGAGGAGGTTTATATGGCACAACCACAGGGGTTTGTAGATGGTGATCATCCTGACTATATCTGTCGGCTTCACAAAGCCATTTATGGGTTGAAGCAGGCCCCACGCACCTGGTATTTTGAGCTTCGGAGTTTTTTGCTTGGTCAAGGGTTCTCTAATTTATGTGCTGACACATCCTTGTTTATCTTTCATCAGCAAGGTGTTACTCTATATCTCTTGGTCTATGTTGATGACATTATCATCACTGGTTCTGATAGTTCTGCTGTTCAACATTTTATTCAGCATTTGGCACAGAGGTTTGCTCTCAAGGATTTGGGTGATCTCTCTTATTTTCTAGGGGTAGAGGTTCTCCCTCATTCGGATGGTCTTTTGTTATCTCAGTAGGGTTACATCCGTGAGTTACTCCACCGCACCAACATGCTTCAGTCTAACTCTGTTCTTACCCCCTTGGACCCTGGTGTGACGCTCTCCTTATATAGTGGCACTGCCCTTACGGATGCGACTGAGTATCGTCGCATTGTTGGTAGTTTGCAGTACTTGTCTCTCAGCCATCTGGATATTGCCTTTGCAGTTAACAAGCTCCCCCAGTTCATGCATTGTCCTACCACTGTTTATTATTCCGCTATGAAGTGCTTATTGCGCTATTTATGTAGTACTATTCGCCTTGGTGTTCTGCTGCAACGTGATAGTCCTCTCTCCTTATATGCCTTCTCCGACGCTGACTGGGCTGGCAATAAGGATGACTATACCTCTACTACTGCTTACTTAGTGTATCTTGGTGGCAATCCTATTGCATGGAGCTCTTGGAAGCAACGCACTGTGTCTCGCTCTTCCATTGAGGCGGAGTATCGTGCTGTTGCTGCTATGTCTGCTGATATTCATTGGATCTGCTCGTTGCCATTTGATTTAGGTGTTGTTCTACCGTGTGTTCTGGTTATCTATTGTGATAATATTGGTGCAACTCAACTGTGCTCCAATCCCGTTTTTCATTCTCGAATGAAGCACATAGCTCTGGATTTTCATTTTGTTCGGGAGCAGGTTCAGCGAGGCCTGTTACGTGTTTTTCATGTCCCTTCTGCAGATCAGTTGGAAGACCCTCTCACTAAGGCTTTGTCGCGTATTGCTTTTCTTGGTTTTAGGGACAAGATTGGAGTCTCCTCTGGAGCTCCATCTTGTGGGGGCGTATATGAGTAATATGTTAATATTCTAGTTGTAAGTATTTATTTATCTTGTAGTTCCGACTTAGACCTTAGGGCTTCTTGATGTATCTCTATATATTTACACTATCATAATGGAATATATGTCTTTTGCCTCTACGTTAACACACCTTTGTCAATAGGATTACTCTTTTTAACCTTTGTCAGTAGGATTACTCTAAAAAAGCATGATTAAATGGATAAGGCCATTCTAAATTCAGTAGGCCCTAGTTATTTCTTCATTTTTATGCTTTATATAAGCTTTTTGGTTATGTAGGAAATTTTTAGGTAGGATATTCTTAATGGAAGTGGAATCCTTTAGATTTATTTATGATCTTAGCCTTTATCCTTATTTCTAAGAATATTATATAGGATTCTGGGATTGTTTATAGGAAAGAGGTGCAGGAGCCAATCGAGCCAATCGACCCATCTCCCTCTCATTTTGGTTCATTATAGTTTTTCAACTTCTTGGATATTTTTTAATTTTTTTAATGTTATCTTTAAGAACCATTTGAAACTAAACTCTCTTTTTCTAGCCAAAGATTAAATGAAGTTTGATTTTTGAGAATTCTGACATTTAGTTGATCTTCTTCACTCTTTTATTCTTTAGTATTTATATATTTTCTACGATTATTAACATTATTATTTTGTTTGATTGATACAAAAGGCCAATTGTTTAATTATCAAAATATTACATTACTAATTATAATGATTAAATTCATAATTGCTTGATTGTTTTAATACTTAGTGTTTAAATAATAAGGATCAACATAAGATATTCTACTTTTAGATATATAATTTATTCTAAATAAACCGAGGTTATGTTTTTGTTAGCTAGAATTGGTGGTCTCTCTATTTTTAATGATGTAATAGAATAAGCCATAAGTGTTTGTTTAAGGTTATTTATTGATAAGAAAATCTATCAAATAACGT
Source organism: Erythroxylum domingense (assembly GCA_025594535.1). Taxonomy (NCBI): domain Eukaryota; kingdom Viridiplantae; phylum Streptophyta; class Magnoliopsida; order Malpighiales; family Erythroxylaceae; genus Erythroxylum; species Erythroxylum domingense. The sequence goes on along the minus strand of JANQBM010019851.1, from coordinate 4,317 downwards.
ATTTTGGTTAACAAGGAAGTAAAGAGAGACAAGTTGTTAGAGCTTGTCAACAACTATAACTAAATTATTAAGAAATGGAAGGGTTTATCTTTGCATCAGTTATTTAATAAAAAATTGATACTGAAATTATAACTTAGGCAAGAGTTCATTTTCATTTGATTTCATTAAATTTCTTTCTTGATTATTTTTAGTTTCATTAAATTACAAAATAAGCAATAGAGACCAAGAAGAAAGAAGTCTATAAGGGAGAGTAGATTGAATTAATGTTCGTAAAGTAACCAGAAGAGACAATGGAGTTAACTCCTAAAGGAAGGATCCTTATGTTCACCTACTAACCCTGTAAAGGCTCGACACTCTAAAGATATAGTCCATTTTTCCAGTCGATGTGATGAGGACCCTGAGACAAACAATTTATCAAAGGATAGTCAATTAACTCCTAGTATAGTAGTAGATAACAACCCTAAAAAAGCTCTAAACTCAATAGTACATCATAATCCTCTCTCTAACAATGCACAAATTACTTCCTCCTCAAAAGGGAACAACAAAGAGGACCAGATGGATCATCCAACTGTTCATACAGGCTTCACATTGGAGGAAAAGAAATTTTAAAAGAAAATAGGCTAAAGTCTCTAAGAGCCAAAAGTCATATAATGTCTAGTCTAATTTGAAATGTTAAAGGCATAAATTATCCCAAAAAATTAATCCTTAAGTATTTTCTATATGAAATAAAGCATGTTCTCATAGGTCTTTTGAAAACTAAATTGAAGGAGGAGAAGAGTAAGAAACTGCTATTTTTGCAAAACAATTGGTCCATCCTTATAGATCATCAAGACCAATAGAATAAACATATCATTATAGCTTATGATTTTAGTAGATTAAATGCCTCACTTATCCTAAGATTGGATCAAATTATGTACCTCATCTTTATGATTCAAGGAAAGAACAACTTTTATATATTATTTGTTTATGGAGCTAAATTCATACTTTACAATCAACAAGTCGCCTTTTGAGGGGAGGCAAACACACACCGTCTATTAAACACTGCCAAGAACATCATGGATAATATTCAGCAACAAATTCACAATAATCCTGGATCCAATCAGCTACAGGAAATGGAGAAAGTTGCACAATTATTCCAAAGCCCTATTGTTTGATTATTCCTTAATGAAGCAGAGATTTAGACTGGAATGACTAAAGAATGGGGATAGAAACACCTCTATCTTCTATAGAGCTATCATTTCTAGAAGAGCTCCTAATAGAATTGTATCATTTGAATTAAATAACTTTAAGTTAAATTCTTAAGCTGAATTGGATGAAGGGTTTTTTAACTACTTTTCTGATATGTTAAATAAGCCTTCTGGTGCTCACTCATATGTGCCTCAACTCAAACAAATTCTAAAAGGTTATCTATCACCACATGAAGCTAAATTCCTATCTCAGCCTATTACCGTTCGAGAGATTGAGTAAACATTAAAATCACTACACCCTCACAAAGCCCTTAATCTTGATGGCTTCAATGTGAATTTTTTCATTAAGTCTTGGCCTCTTATAAGGAATATGGTACTAGATGCAGTTTTGGAATTTTTCCACAGCGGCTCACTATTTACAAAGATTAATAAAACTTTCGTTACTCCTAAGAGTGAGGAACTCAAACATTTTTCTGATTTTGGCCCCATCTCTTATTACAAATCCATATACAAATTGATCTCATCTCTTGTTACAGATCCATTTACAAATTGATCTCTAAAATACTAGCTCAAAGGTTAAGAAAGGTGCTTCCTAATCACATTGAAGAATCATAAGGTGCCTTTATCCCAGGTAGGGCTATTAGGAATAATATTTTGATTCTTTAGGATCTGATCAGCACCTATTCAAAAAAGAATGGTAAGGCTAATTAACAAATTAAGATTGATCTAAAAAAGTCTTATAATAGTGTGGATTGGGACTTCATCATCAACATTCTAGTTGCTTTTGATTTCCTAAGGATTTTTATCCAATGGATCACTCAATTTATCTCTTCACCTTGCTACACCATTCTTATTAATGGTCATCACACAAACACCTTCAAAAGTTGCAAAGGAATTAAACAAGGTGACCTAATTTCACCCTATTTATTTGGTTTACTGATGGAGATCTTTAGCAAACTACTTCATAAGGTTGCTGATAGTACTAAGGGCTTCAAATTCCACTCCAAATATAGAATGGTCAATTTATCCCATCTATGTTTTTCTGGTGTTCTTATATTACTACCTAAAGTTGATTCTACATCTGTATTAACCCTTATGAAAGCTCTTAAGATATTTAGCAGGATGTTTGGCCTTCAAGATAATTGCTCCAAAAATGGTTTATTCTTATCCAAAAAAGCTTTTAGTCTGGAATCTACTTTGGTGTCTATTACATGATTCAGTAAGCAACAGCTAATTTTTATGTATCTTGGCATTCTTATTGCAGATTCAAGACTAAGTGCTAAGGATTATGCCAGCTTAATTAACAAGATCAATCTCAGAATTGCTTCTTGGAGTTATAGAAACCTCTTTACTATTGGCAGAGCTTAACTTACTGTTTCCTAAATTCCATCAATGTTTATTGAGCAACTCACATTGCTTTCCCTATGAAAGTTATCAAAACTATTGACAAGATCTTTAACAAGTTTTGTGGACTGCGAGTAAAGGTTATCCTTGCATAGTGAAAATGAAATGAGGGGTGTATACATACCCAAAAACCAAGGTGGACTAAGTATAATCTCTCTCAAATCACTTAACACTGTTATATCTACCAAAAAGATTATAGAGGCTCCTTACTAATAAGCATGCACTATAATGTAGAGGATCCACATTTATTTTATTAATAAAAAGGAACTTGTGGAGTTTTAATTCAGATAATCTTACCTCTACCACCCTGAAAGTTATTTTTAAGCTGAGAGGAAAATGAGAACTCATTTCACTCACCTCATTGGAAATGAGGAAACCACCTTCTTGTGGCTAGATAACTGGTTATCAGTAGGTCCTCTGGATGAATTGGATGAAGTTGTTGCTCTAAGACCTCTTATACAACAATAGGATACAATGGCTCAAGCTCTTACAAAAAAGGATTGATTAGACTTGCTCTAATTCCAACTCCTTTAAAGGCTGAAATTATGTAGGCTTCTATTAATTCGGATAATGACAATATCTTATTGAAACACAACTCTAATGGCAATTTCACTAATCACTCTTCTAAATAAATGATTGCTAACAACTTGCCAATCCTCCCCTAGACAAACATAGTCTAGTTTAATCGTCAAAATCTTTGAGCATCTACAACCCTTTGGCTTGCTATTTTAAATAATCTACCAACTGTTGATAAGATTGCAAAATTTATACATATGACTAATTGGTGTACTCTCCATGGAAGTGCTTAGGAGAATTCATATCATCTCTTCTTTAAGTGCAACTATGTCATTGATACTTGGAATGCATTGATGCAGAAATGTCTTATTAGTGAATTTCCAGAAGACTTGAGCCAAATCAAGGTTTAGTGTGCTGATATAAGATTCCAAAACAAAACCATCAAATGATGTTTTTGCATTTTCCTATCATTCCCAATTATAATTGTATGGGATGAAAGGAATAATCATATTTTTCATGACAAATGTCTTTCCACTGAGCATTTCAACACATATCTAATATTGCTGATAACAACTCACATTAGCATCCATATGCATAACGAAATGGACCAACAATTTCTCAATTCAAGCTTGAAAGTATATACTCATTCAACTAATTGTAGCTCTTATGTTTCATTTATGATTTAGTTGTATACTTGTAGTTGTTCTCTTTCCCTTGTAACTTGCAAGTTGTCATGTACGTACTATTTCTCTTTGATTGTCTTTTATGATTTAATTTATTTAATTCAACTTTTCTCAAAAAAACCAAAGTCCAACGGTTTCAAATAATGCACTTTGATTTCACCAATTTTTACCTGTAATTTATTAAATACTCCATCACAAAATAGGAAATAGTCTCTTCAACGCGTAAATGGTTAGGAGTTCACGTTCTTATCATCTTTAGTAAAATCAAGCCCACCTCGAAGACATTCATAAACTGCTCTATCGTAATTCTTAGCGAATAATCTTAATTTAGGTTTAATAGTATAATCCAATAGGGGCTGCCGTACTTATTCACTCTATCTCTCGCAACTTGGATGTCATAAGGCGGCCTTGGAAAGTTTTAGAATAAGTGGGAGAAATTCACAAATTCTGTAGACGAAGAGCGCGCCAAGAGAACTATTAGTAGTTCAGCAAATAGTAATGAAATTGAACCTTGTACTTGAAATAAG
>JANQBM010019825.1:0-11672 GCA_025594535.1 Erythroxylum domingense | reverse complement strand
CCTGCATCATCAAAATTCATATTCTAATGCTTTATATCCCATTACGTTTTATGTTACAACTCTGCAGGAATGTGAAACAGCTTCCTAAACACCAATATATATAGTGACATATCGATTGGTGTCTTATAGGTCGTCTTATAGGCCCATAGTGCATGTTCTAGCCCTAAGCTTCAATCCTTTCTGTTGGGTTGAATTGCTTTTTCATGATCAACTTAATCTCTTTATTTGATACCTCATCTTGGCCACTGGTCTGAGGATGGTAACAGATGGAAACTTTATGCATGATGTGATACTTTTTGAACAACGTTTTCATCTCAATTTTTATTAATCAATTAAAGTTCGTAACTTTAATTAATTGAATTGATCGCTTTAATTATAGAATTTTTCTTTCATTTCTTATAATATTATCCTCCTTCATTAATGAATTTGGTTTCATCTTATTTATTTGATCAATATATGTACATTTTATATATTCATTCATTATAAAATCCAAATTTTTATTAATCAAATGAAATTCGTAACTTCAATTAATTGAATTGATTACTTTAATTATAATATTTTTCTTTCATTTCCTATCTTCCTTCATTAATGAATTTGATTTCATCTTATTCATTATACGAATATATATACGTTTTATATATTCATTCATTATAAAATCTCAATTTTTATTAATTAATTGAAATTTGTAAATTCAATTAATTGAATTGATCACTTTACTTATAGTATGTTTCTTTCATTTCCTATAATGATATCCTTCTTCATTAATGATTGGTTTCATCTTATTCATTTAATCATCATATGTACATTTTACATAGTGATTCATTATAAAATCTCAACTTTTATTAATTAACTGAAATTCATAATTATAATTAATTGAATTGATCATTTTAATTATAATCTTTTTATTTCATTTCCTATCTTCCTATCCTCCTTCATTAATGCATTTGGTTTCATCCCATTAATTTTATCAATATATGTACATTTTATATATTCATTTATTATAAAATCTCAATTTTTATTAATCAATTGAAATTCTTATCTTTAATTAATTGAATTGATCATTTTAAATTTTAATTAAATAAATTTCTATTGAAATTTTCAAAAAATAAAACCAAGTCAGGCCAACCCGAGTCTAATCAGACTTCTAGCCTTAGGCCTGACCCTTATGTCCAAATCGAGCCTCGGGCTACCCAAGGCTAGATCAAGGATGTGTTCTAAACCTGTATCATAAGGCTTGATGGAGAAAGAAAAGGGCCTAGTTAAGCCTCATATTAGGCTCGTGTTCTTTTCTTTCTCCTGGCCTGAGCACGACCCAACCTACTATCATCCCTAAATCTCATTGCATACTCGACCTAGCCTACTTCCATCCCTAAATCTCATTGCATAATGTTTTCAATTGATAATATTAAACAAGTTCCACTCACATCTAAAATATTATATTGCAATAATTTGAGAATTCCAAATTGCAAGTCATTTTTAAATTTGAAAGAACTTCTTATAATCTAGCATTTGCGATTATAGTCATCCCAAAATTGTGAAAAAAAAACCCATTAGCCAACACCCATGATTATTCCTAAACAAATAGTGAGATGTGCCAGTATCAATTAATGAACAAAAGAACTATGACAATTTAGTTTAATACACCCCATAAGAAAAGAAATCCATGATAACTAAACATCTTATTTTAAATAAGATGAATTAAAATGCTTAGAAATAGTACTAATAAAAGAAGTAAATGTGGTAGCTTACAACAGTTTTTAAGAACAAGAACAACATATCCTTTGAGCACCCAAATAGCACGTCACTTCCAACCAAACCACAAGACAATATTAAACAACTGAGAACCAGTAAATTCCTCCAACAATGATTACAAATCATAAATTAAATTTGATTAATGATGAAAGAATTAGATCCCAAATTTTCATCATATGAAGACAATTATGAGATCATATATTGGTTTTAAGATGACATATAAGAAAGATGGGTTATCTGTCTATATATTTTATACTTTTTCATAAACTTATAAATGCCTACATATATTATATTAAATTTATATAATAATTAAAAACAATTATAATAATAAAATATAAAGAAAAAAGTAACAAATCAGATTTATAATAATTTGATCAAATGAAACAACAAGTTAAAAGCCTTAAAAGAGCTAAGAATTTTGGACCAATAGGAAAACAACAAGTAACCTTAAGATAACCTGATAATAGGACACACAACAAGTTCAAAAAAAAAATTTATGTTCTAGATAACCATCTAATCCAACTACCTCTATATTTTCTTTGACAGGGAGTCTAAGAAGAATCTAGAATTTTGATCACATATAGCATATTCCAGGGAGTTTAACTTCTTCTTGTTGGTTTATACCCTATATGTTGTTTATAATTTAGTGAAAAAATAATTTAAAGATATTCTTTTACTTATACATATTTAGATGTATAAGATAAATTCTATAAGATAATTATACATTGCAAATAAAATTATAATGAGATTATAATGATGAGATTCATATTGCATCTATATATTATCCTAAATTGTTCGTAGTCATTTTTTTATTAAGACTAGACATTAATAAAACGTCAAAATATTAGCACAAGTTATGTTTTTTGTTATGAAGGAAGTAGTTGATCTCATAGACTAAAGTATGGAGATACTTAAATAAACTTGTGAGTGCTTGTTAGAGAACAAGTTCACTAAACTGACACCATATGAGAAATCCATTTGGAACATTACTTATATGTTTATGGAATTCTTGTTATGATGATTGCAAAAGTGATCATTTGATTTGAGATCTCCAAAGTTATCTTATATAGGGATTGTTATGTTTTGATATTACTTATAACCTGTTTTAGTCTAGGATAACTTAGTTGGTAGTCATTGGATGTAATATGAACTATATAGAGGTAGTTAAGTGATCAAGATAGGATTCGTCACCCAAAACCAATTATGGAGAATGTTTCATTGTTTTCGATTAGAATTGGTTTAGGAAATCCTTAGTCAAGGTGTAAAGATGTTTTGTAAATAGTTTACAAATGTGATTAATTGATAGCTAATGGTAGAGAACTAATATAATTGGACTCAAAATAGATTAGACATTAATTTCATATTCTATGTCTAATCGAAACATTATATGATGAAAAGATTGAATTAGATATAAAAATCATGCACAAAAAGGTTAGTAAAAACTACTTTGACATTATTAAATATTTAGGTAGTCAAGATATGTTGCTAGACGTCAATCTTAATCTATAAATATACATTTTTAATTAAATATTTAAATTTAAATTAAAGGAGTTCAATTTATCTAATCCTAAATATAATTTAGGTTTATAATTTGTATCCATTGCCAATATATTTGTGTACCTAATGGGTAACACATAAAGAATGAGTTGAAAAGAGCAAAGATATTTTAATCAAGTTGGACTTGATTATAAAGTTTGATACATTTTATGATTAAATATGAGATGTTTAATAAATAAGAATCAATATGAGATATTGGATCTTATTTGGGAATAATTGGTATTTAATTAGAATTATTTGTAATTCTAATTAAATTTTAATTGAAATTAAAATTTAATTTCAATTAAATTACTAAAAAGTTAAAAAATGATTATAAATAGTCTTAGCTATAATGGAGCTAGCACTCTTTGCCTAACCTTCTATACAATAGTTGTAGAGTTTCTCTCAACTCGTTCTTTGGATATCATTAGAGGCTAGAAACTTTTGCAGTTACGGTGGTTGAGATGAGTCAGTTTTAGAAACAGCTTAAGGGATACAATAAGAAAAAGGATCAAGCTTCAAAATAAGGTATGAATTAAAATTCATGATTTATTTGTTAATCATTTTATAAAATTTTATTGATTCATTGTGTACAAAATCAGATCCTATCCTGCTTTCTTAACACTTCTCTACTTGCTCATTGCAACAATTTATTACATGTCACTAGTGGCAACATTAATGATCTCATTCCATATATTTTTAGGACAACACTCCCGTTGAAGGAGAGACTCTGATTAGATGAGAGAAGGATGAATAGCTTCCATTAGACTCCTTGTGATATTGACATTTTAGTACTTATTTGTCTAGAATGGCAGAATAATGCTAAATATATAGTGGACCTGTATGTATGCCAATAACCCAATGTATTATGAATTAACCCTTAATAACTTGTTCCCCTTAGTAGTACAAAGTTAAACCATTATTGTCTATGCTCCAAGTTCTCTAGGTCCTATCTCAGTTTCAATTGTGAGTTCACACCAACGTATCTTTTCCTTGCTAGGATAATTTCTCTGATCTAATAAGTTGTCTTAGCTATAAATTTATGTTTACTTGTGGCCATATCTTTATGTAACTTGTTATTTCTTTCTAGCTAGATTATGTATGCGTTATATGATAGGGATATTTTTAAAAAGCATGCTTCTTATCCCATGGACTTAATTATACATGTAGCCCATTGTCCACTCCCTCTCATTGCAAAATATCTTAAGGATATGTTGTAATTTGGACCATAGGGACTGTGACTAATTGCACTAAAAAAATAGATAGGAAGTAGATTCAAGCATTAGCTAACAAAGCAAGCATAAAGGGTTGGAAATACCATGACATCGATCTTTAGTGTTCAATCTTCCTTTAATAGCTAACCCAATAGTTAAGGATGCCTTAGAAATCAGAGATTTAGTCTAATCCACCTCTTACCAGGAGACATTAAGAGCTTTAGTTTTGAGAAGGTTAATAAAATAACTGTTGCAAATTTGTTAGAGCTATCTCTCAGCCAAATGATATGGTCTTGCTCAGATATATTAAAACTATATGCAAGTATGTTATCTAATAAGGCAGTAACTCCTTTAAGTTACATCTTCATATGTCACCACTAATAATAACATTTACCTTAGCATGCGTAGGAATCCTTAATTTAAGAAGATTCATCTCATCCCTAAGATATATTGGTTCCTATTCACTCTATTTGTCCCACTAAAACCAAGTTTGTTCCCCCTTACCTACCACACTCTTGAAGGATGACCTTAATCGGTCTTTTAACTTTAGTATTTGAATTAAACTCTAAGAGTGTTCTTTGTTGATTTTTAGATCGCAAAAGCTTATGCTAGAAATATAGTATTTATGTATCCACATGGACTATATAGCCTCTTTATCACTAAACAACATCTAGATCTTCTTATATAATAGAACTGAGTTCATAGCTTACATAAAGACAAATCTAAGACCCCTTCCTTTCTTGGGAATACAAAAATCTTGTCATTTGACCTTAGCTTTTTTTTAGTTATCAAAATTCCTTGTCTAAAGGTAATTATTAATAACTTTCTTAATCAACTTCTTAGGAAAAACCAAATAAGATCTCTAATGGACATGAATATTTCTTATAATTGAAGCAATCAATTGTAACTTACCTGCATTTGAGATAATCAACTTTACCAAAAAGAAAATCTATCTTTAATATATTTAATTAGAGGTAAGCAATCTATATAACTTGGCTTCTTAATGGTAATTAGTACTCTAAGATATTTAAAAGAAGTAGCATGGACCTGAGGACCAAATATGAAGCTAAAAGGTGATGCATTAGACAAGTTAGAAGAGATTGTAGAGAACTGATTTAATGATCTAATCAGTATTTGGATGGAACTAAGATCTACTCCACAGAATAACATTAGATCATATGTAAAAAAAAAATGATTGCTAATTTTGAGCTCTTTACATTTATGATGGAATTTAAATGAACCTGAGGTATCAATCTCCTAATTGTTTAACGTTGTAAGAATTTCTATAGATATAGTGAATAGATATAGGGAGAAAGGATCCTCTTGCCTTAATCGTTTAGCTTTATAGAACATTTTAATAGGTGAACCATTAACTAACACACTAAATGAGGCGGAGTTACACAATCCTTAATATAATCCATAAAAGAGTAGGAAAACCAAGTGCTAATATGCCATTAAAGAACAAGTTCCAATTCAAGGAATCAAAATCCTTAGAGAAATCAATATTGAGGGAGTAACTTTGTATGGTAGCTTTAGTATTATAGCCCTTGAATAATCCTAGGACTAGCAATATGTTATCATTGATTTCTTTCTCATTCATAAATGCACCCTAGCTGGGACTCATTATAATTTGTAGTGCATTCTTTAACCTATAAGCCAAGAGTTTTGAAATTACCTTATACATTGTGTTACAATAAGACATGGGACAAAAATCAACCATTGTATTAAGACTTATCTTTTTAGGAACTAGGCAAATGTGGGTTTTATTCAGTTTCCTGGCCAATTTCTTAGATGGTAAGAATTCTTAGATTATGTCTACCACCATCATCTCCTAGGTGTTTTGGAAGGAAAAAGAACTAAAACCATCCATCCTAAGTGATTTATTAAGATTGAGGCTGAAGAGCACATATTTTATTAACTAATAAAAAAAGCATACAAAGTCCATCTTTTTCAGTTTAGTCAAAAGAAGAGTGGATAAAGGATATCAATTCAACCTCAAATGAAGCAGATAGAAAGGGTTGTGCTAGAAGATTCTTGAAATAGTTAAAGGTTATAGTCTTAATCTTTGTTTGGTCTTTACATAACTTTCCATCCAAGTCCAATGAGGATAAAATTATAATATTATTCCTTCTAGACAAAATAGAGTTGAAGAAAAATATTAAGCTTTCTTCACCCTTTGGAGTCATTTGATTCCAGGACTTTTGCTTGAGAAAGGAATTATGCCACTAAAGAGCTAGAGTGTATATTTTAAGATATTCAGTTTCAAGGGCTCTTAAATTCAGGTTAAGCGGTTTCTAATAACATATCTATTGAGCTTGTCTTATATCCTCTTTAGCATTTCTAAGATTAATCTTAGTGTTGAGATATACATTCTTGTGTATAATTTTAATATCCTCTCCAATTGTTTAAAGTATTCTTATTAGTTAATAGCTTTTACATCCAAAAATATTTTTCTCCCTCCCATTCTTAAACACTTCCTCAAATCCTTCAATCTTAAAATAAAATTTATAAACCTAAAAGGAGTTTTGGGATAACGATTATTATTGAGCTAGAGAATTTCTATTGTCAAATGTTCATAATCAAAATAACGCCCAAAATTAGCTAAGAAACTTAACCTGTCCACCATCCAATATTCTATTAGAACATTATGAAATTTTACCCATTAAGGGATTTTTTTTGCCCTGTTTGTATCTAATGTCATACTAGGACACCATTTCTAAAGGAGAAAGGACTGACCAATTATATAACAAGGACCTTGTTGAGGAATGTTCGACAAATATGTATCTTTAATCCTAATTTTATCCATTTAGAACTTGTCTAATATTAGATTTGTAAATACGTTGGATGTTTACCCAAAAAATAATCCACCATAGATGAAGACTAGGTTGTTGCACTAATTTGGAAGATTTCCAAAGGTGGGGTTGAGGGACCCTTTAGCTTAGAGTTTTGAAAATGATTAAGCTTATCCTTAACTATCACAAATTCCATCTTGTCTTTCCAAGATTTGGTGACCGATAAAGAGATAGTCTTAGAGGTTTCCAAAGTTGTAGAAGGCTCAGGTGCAAGGTTTTAACTAGGAGGGATCTCATCACTAGTCAATGTAGGAACCAGTACTTCGAGCTTCAGGTTAGAAACTTCTAGTCCTTTATAAGTAAACACGTATGCTCCCATTATAGAAGATGGATACGATGACACTTGCGTAAGAAGTTTCGACTTCAAAAAAAAAGCTCTCAAACCTTTAAAAGAAGAAGCAGAAGCTCCTAAGTCTTCATGAGTAGCAATAGAAGCTCCCACAAAGGAAGCTAAATGCAACAACTCTTGCCTATAAAACTTCTCTATATGACAAAGGATCTAGATCTCAATAGGTAGTAGGAAGCCTAACTAGGGACAATTACCTAAAACAGTAATTTGAGAAGGAAATACCAGAGATAGAAGAGTAAAATGTCTAAAGTGAAGGGAGAGCACTTCTTTCTATGTTTTAATTGTCACAACTTACCCTTGCTTTCTTGTTATCTCCATTTCCTTAATAGGTAAAGAAAATTTTTCATTTAATATTTTCTTTATCTAATGAATAAGAAATCTTGCAATCATTTTTTTAAAGTGAAAAGAATCCCTTTTTAACATCAACTTTTTATTTAATTAATATTACAAATGTTTAAATTAGGGATGGAAATGGGTCGGCCTGGGCTTAGGTGAGCCTTGTTAGCTAAAGGCCAGGCCCAACTGGAGGCCCTAGTCTGATCAGGGCAGAGGTGACCTGAGCTTGAGCCCGACTAGGACAAGTTTTGTTTCTAAAATAGAGGTTTTAAATGGCGTTGTTTGGTTAGAATAGTTGGGCCCTAGGTCAGCTGGGCTTGGGTAGTTTGAGCCCATTCAGAGGCCCCGTCGAGCCCAAGGCCTTATCAACCCTATCCTAGCCCCTTTGATTTCGGACTGGGTCAAGTGGGGCTGGCCAGGCCTTGGCCCAATTGCTACCTTTAGTTTAAATAGACTCCCACATGAAAAAAAGATAAATAGGCATCCAAGTGGATTAATACACCTCATTTATAACCTATATTTTATAACTCATATATAATCTACAAGCGAATTTAGTTTAAAACAACTCGTATCATTTTCATCTATTTTCTTCGTTTAGGAAGAAACCTCTTCTTACAAAATAATGAGATGATTTTAACAATCTAATACTCATCTTATCTTTAGCCATAATTTCTTATGGCAAAAGGGTGTGAATAACAAAAATTAAAAGTAAAAGTACCAAAATAAAAAGGAGATAATAACTTTACCTCTAAGATGAGGTTTAGCAGAGTAAATGTATCTTAAAATAAGTAAAAGGATTAGTGGAGTGATGAAAAATAAAAAGAGGAAAACAAAATCAAGAACGGAAATTATAAAAAAATGTAATAATTGAAGTTGACTAATGATAAAAGCAACAGATAAGAGCTGTTGTGATGGATGGAAATCTATTCCAGATGACACTTCCTTAAATCTATTTATATTGATGATAAATGAGGATTTCACAATTAATAGAAACCTAATAAATACTAGTCTCAATTGATACCAACAAACCAAAAAATAAGAAATAAGAAATTCATTCTTACAAAAGATATTAGGTAGAACATGGTGTCAATTATTTTGAAACAAAATGAGTTATAGGTTATAGATTATAGGTAAGGTTGTAGGATACACGTAAAGAGTTGGGTATATTAGTCCACGTACATGCTTTATTGCCTATTAATTATTCATGTGGAATCCTACATGTTATGGATAAACGTGATTCTCAGTAAAATACATAAAAGAGATAATATTTTGATTTGAGTTGTAGGAATTTTAAAACTTTAGTCACTTAATTAAAAATTTAAAAAATTTAACATTGAATTGAAAATATTTCAAAAGGATTAGCATTTTAAAATCTATCATCTTATAACTAAAAATGTATAGTAAGGATATAGATTAGTTGATGGCCCCGGTCCCTATACGGATGTGTCACCATTGTCTTTTCTAAATAAAATCTTAGGAAGAGTGAAACTAATACTTAACAATCTAATAAAAATTTATCCATAGCAAAATGTACAAAGAATAATGATTTTGGGTGCAAAAAGAATTAATAGAAATTAGGTAAAAAAATAAAAATAAAAAATAAAAAATAATATTTCAATTGGGTCACAATCGTACCGTGGTACGATCGTGACATTGAAGAAATCTGCGACCGTCACGATCGTACCGTGTTACGATCGTGACTGGGTCAGTTTTTTGGAAAGTCGCGATCGTACCGTGGTACGATCGTGACTTTGAAGCAAACATAGCATGTCGCGATCGTTCCGCGGTACGATCGCGACAGTGACGAAATCGACAACAGTCGCGATCGTATCGTGTTACGATCGCGACTTGGTCGATTTTTTGGGAATATTTCGGGGGCCAACATTAGTGGCACTAATTGACTAGTGTATCAACTAATATTTCTTAAAAATATAGAAAAAGACTTTTAGTGTTTAGTTTTGGATAGATCTCTAATCCCAAATTATATGGGATTCTTGGTTAAGTGACAGATATAAAGTTGTACTTTCTTATTTTCGAAAAGTTGTAAGTTTCTCTTTATATAAATGATGTATAAAATGCTTATGAATCAATTGAAAAAAAGAACATGTTTTTATTCTTAAATTTTCCATATGATAATAGAGCTCATTACATTTAGGGTTTTTTTTACTATGATTTTAGTTTCTTCGGCCTTGATTACTAAGAACATGTTTAAAATTTCATAAAGATCCCAAACCTTACAATCCTTTTCCCAATTATAAGGAATTCAATCCAATATCTTCCATGAGAACTCTGTCATATTTAGGCAACCTATTGCTTGAATGGGAAGAATTGTCTTAGATAATCACAATTCATACAAACCATTGTCAACATCAAAGGAAAGGATAATCATCTATTAGGGACTGGTATAAAATAAAAAGAACTAGGCTTTGAGGTATAAGATGAGGAACATTGTCTTGTCATGTCATAGTTGTGAAATTTCATGACATTTGAAATCATTAACACGTATATATTTTTACCCACAAAAAATGGAATTTGTGATTCTGTTGGTGAAACATAATCTGAAGTTAAGGATGCTACTTGAGTATATGAGATCAAATTCAACGCAAGATCTATAAAGCAAGGAAGTAAATCTATAAGTGAATATGCCAATTTTTTGAAAATAAGTGACAATAATTAGAATATTATTGAGTTATTAAATTAAAGTGTATTAATTATCCTACAAAGATGAAATATTTCATTGAGAAGGATAATGTTTATGATTTGCTTACTAGTTTAAATCGTGAGTTTGATCAAGTTAAGGTTCAAATATTGGAAAAAGAAAAAGTCTCATTATTGAATAAAGTAATATCACCAATTTAAATTGAGCAAAGTAGATAAGTGTAATGCTAAAATCACAAATTATGGAAGCTTCAACATTGATTACTATTAAGGAAGAGTCACCCAAATTGGAAATCGATTAATACCTACGTGTCTCTAAACAGAGGACAGTGGAATTAACAAAGGGAGGATAGAATTGGGATAATAAAGACACTATTTGGTGCACATTCTATAAAACTACATGACATACAAAATACATATGTTAGAAATTATAGGGTAAACCAACAACATCAAGTTATGATTAGGGCTACAAAGGAAATCAACAAAAGGAACATGAGCTACATAGTTTTAGTAGTGAGGAGATTGAAAAGATGAGAGGATTATTGGGTAAGCCTAAAAAATCCTCTTTCTTTATTGGATTAAATGTCTCAAAAAAATCTTTTGCTAATATGTAGGTTATTGACTCTAAAGATATAAATTATATGACTTATTTGTAAACTTAATTTAACACCTACACACCTTATCTAGGCAATAGGAAAATTATTATTGTTGATGGTTCTCTAACCATAGATATAGATTAGGAGATATAAAAATTGCCCCAATCTTAAAAAAAATTTCTTTATGTTCCAAATTTATCCACCAACCTTATTGATCGCAAGGTTACACGCGCTAAGTTTTACTATTTATAACCTTGGTAAATTTCGCAAGCGCACGAGTAGTGAGCGTAGAACCTAAGGTGTCCATCTCACGAGGAAGCCTAAGCTAGTCCTAAAATCCAAGGTTGTCCTAAACTACAATAATTCTAAACAAGTAACT
>JANQBM010019809.1:0-11673 GCA_025594535.1 Erythroxylum domingense | reverse complement strand
AATATATTATTAACAAGTCATAATGTTAATACATGAATCACAAATATCCATTGGCCTAGGGCACACTACTAACAATGTTATGGAATATAGTTAAATTATGGTGACTTCAACTTAACACCATACAGATCTGAGGCTGAAGGGAATGACAGTTTGAGGAATTTTATAGAAAAACTTAAGAATTGTGTGAGAGTTTGGGAATTTCATATGTAAATTTTGAAGGCCATAGATCCACATGGAGTAATAAGTAGTGTTCAAGTTAGTTTATAAGGAACAAATTGGATAAGGCCTTGGTTAATCATGATTGGGCCTTGGTTAATCATGATTGGCTAGTATAATTCGTTAAGAGTAAGGCTAGTTTTGTGGAGCCTATCTTTAATTTTCACCCCATTATTAAAGTTTGTGAGATCTGCCAAAATGTGAAAAGAAAGTTCCCTTTTAGATTTAATAACTTCCTATTGATAATGGTTTCCAGGATGCTTTATCCAGAGATTTTCAAGCTACTTTCTCTCGTACTATGCAATTTAGGTGTGTTCAAAAACTGAAAGCTATTAAAGAAGAAAAAAAAATTCTTAATGCTAAAAGGGGTCCTAATACTATATTTTCTATCTCAATTGTAAATGATAAGCCGATTTCTGCTTAATTATTAATCTCTAGCTCTCTAGGTGAGTCATGTTTTTTGAATCAATAAAAATAGGCCCTAAAAGATTATATACAAGTTCTAAGTGATCATTCAAGCCTTTTGGTGCAAAGGGCTAAAGTAAGCTAGATTGAGGAAATATACAGATGGATCAGTTTTTTCTTCAATACCTTAGCTGTAGAAAGAAATGCTAATAAAATTTGCTTCGTCACAAGATAAAATGAGAGGGTGATAAGCAAAAAGAATAAACTCCTTAGGGAAGCTGAAGAGTACTTCAGAAACTTTATTGGTGTAAGCTATGGAACTTCTTTTTGTCTAGGTTCCTTCATTAATACTAGGATTTCTATGGAGGAAATTGATTAATGATTCAATTATTGAAAGAACTATATTTTAATTGAATAAGGCAAAAACTCTTATGGATAATGGCCTAAATGGTTATTTTTTTCAAAAGACTTGGCCAAAGATGGGGATAATGGTTAAAAAGGTTGTCCATAAATTTTTCTTTAGAGGAATTATGCTAAAGGAGCTTAACAAAATTTTTTTATGTTTGGTTCCCAAACTAACTAATCCTGCTTCCTCTGGTGACTTTAGACCTATAGCTTGCTATAATTTCCTCTATAAAGTGATTTCAAAGATCCTAACTAATAAAATGGAACTAGTCCTCATATGTATAATAAGTGATAACTACGGTACTTTCATGGAAGGTAAATAGATTAGGGATAATATCCTTATTGTTCAAGAACTTTTAAAGGGCTATGTAAGGACAAGATCCTATTTAAACTACTTAATCAAGGTTGATTTTAAAAAATCCTTTTATTGTATTGATTGGAACTTTGTAATTCAGCTTTTGGAAGTTATAGTATTACCTAATATTTTCATCAAATGGATCAAGGCCAATGTGACAACTACCTCTTTCTTTGTGCTTATGAATATGTCCCTTTTGAAATGTTTAAGGGAGCCAAGGGGCTTACAAAGGGAGGATCTCATTTCCCCTATCTATTCCTACTAGAATTTTAAATCAAATGGAATTTTAGAGGAAATAATAAAATTGTTTGATTTTGTGTTTGTGTGTTTTGTTTGTCAGTGATTTTAGTTTTACTTGGAGAAAAACAAAAATTTAAGTGTGAGAATTTTTTTTGGTGAATAAAGATGAAAACTAGGGGCCATTACCGCCCCGAGGAAACAAAACACCTTAAAGGTCTGCATCAAGCACCCAAACTAACTCTAGTGGTTGACTAACCAAGATCTTATAATCATCATCCATGCTAAAATTAGCCTTGGCCAAAAAATTAGCACAGAAGTTACCTTCCTTTAAAGTGTGATGAAGTAAATAGTCGCCCGATGTACCAAGCAACTCTATAATGAAATATCCCATTTCCATTACTAAAGGTTAGAACCCTAGATTTCTCTACATGAGAAGTAGCATTGAGAAATTAAGAAATACATTTCATGCCCATGCCATCAGCATATACACAAATAACTATTGATTTTCTGTTCACATGCTCATTTAACATATTCTGGGGTATAAATGATTTTAAAGTGGTTATAATGTGAATAGTGAATATTTTGTCTTGATTTTTATTTGGAGATTTTATTAGTTGATATATAATTTTGGTGAAAATTGGGAAATTTCTAAAATTTTGAGTATTTTGGACTAGGAAAAATGCCAAGTGTTAAGACAATTGATTTATGATAGTAGAAATAACTGACATATGACATCAGAAATAATTGATATATGGTATTAGGATTTATTGACAAGTTTCATAGAAAATTGGGAGACAATTGGATTAGAAATTGGAGACAAATATACTAGTTACTAAAAAGGGATCAAGTGGAACCATGGGGAGGTGACAAGTGGCACTTGCCTTGCTACACCTCACCCATGACACTAACATAATGAAATACCATCTTTCATTTTCTTCTTTGGTTCATTTCATTCTTCATCTTTCTCATTTCTTCTTCTTTATCTCACAACACTCTCTTCTCCAAGCATCACACGTTGAACCTTGCTCTTATCCTTCACTTGCTACTTCCATTTTTGTTGACTTCACCATCTTATTACTTTAAAAAAAAAAACTAATCTTCCCTCCTTGGAATGATGATGATCATACATGCATGGAGAGTTGAGGTTTATGTGATTTTGAAGATGCTTGGATCTTGATAAAGTAAGTAGTGTGTTAATCTTTATGGGTTTTTGTAAATGAGACAAATATAGTGATTATTTTGAGATTGAATGATAAGGATAGTGGTGTTGAATATATATGTGTTGTGGATGAATAAAATGGACATGTTCATGTCTTGTTTTTGTATGTTGATGAGTAATAAATTACGAAATGTTATTGGGATGATTTTTGAGATGGATGGATCATAAAATGGTGATTAATGATTGATAAACATATATGAATAAATGTATATGTTTATGTCATGTTTTGGGTGATTATTATTTCAGAAAATTTATTGGATGAATATAGGTGTTTCTATTCTATTTTGAGAGTATAAAAACTATGAGTTATAAGTTGTTATGTAAGGAAACAAATTGAACTTGGAAGTTAAAAAAAAGTTACGAATTTATGTATGATTGGATTATGTGATTGATAAATAACCAATTGAGTAAAGCTTTGTGAGTTTTATTGCAATCAATATAATAGTTATATTTGTATCAAATGAAGTGGTATAAATGCATATGAATTTTGGAAAATGAGGAGTGTAAATGATGCTTTTATGTATGTTGAATCTGTGGGAAAATAAAGGAAGAAAATGCAGGGCACGATTGTGGCATAGTCCCCACGATCATGGCCTGGCAAAAATTAGGTTCTATCACAATCATGATCGTGGGAGGTCCACCATAATTGTGAGCAGACACAAAGAGAGTAATGATGTCTTTTAAGTGATGTTTGAAACAATTAATGATAAGGTACCTTTTTGTGATGTATTTAGGCTTGAATGAACCTAGTTTGATGATGGATTAGGTGATTAAAGTGAGCAAAGTGTATTAAGTATAAAAGAATGATTGAATGATGATGTTAAATGATCATGAGATGTCAATTAAGGAAATTTACCCGAAATAGTCAAATTGAGCATGCATTACATATGATACATATACGTATGTATATGAATGAATGTTTATATGATTGTGTAAATTAGTAATGTGTGTAAATGTATATTGCATGATATAGAAACGTAAATAGAATGACCGTATCTAGACATTGCCCAGACATCAAGGCAATAGTTATCTGGAGCATATTGTGAGTAACCTAGATGTCCTCACTAGACTTGATTGTAATTGCTTAAACTTTAATTATTGAATTGATAATTATGTGAATGTGAAAAATGTCATACATTGATGGTCTGAGGAGTTTGATAACTGAGAACGTATTGAAAATGCTTCATTAAACGTGAATGAAAAAGTAATAAGTATACTCAACATGTTTGTTGAATGTCGGATTTAAGTATGATAAAAAAGTGAAAGTGATTGTACATGATAAATGAAAGTAAATGATTGCATACGACGTTATAATTGATGCATTTCATTACATGATATGCATGATTAGATAAAGGTAGTTGTGATAGGAGTAACTAGTGAAAAAAGAGCTTAAAGGTTAGAATGTGTATAAGAGCCACAAGCTCACTAGTAAAATGAGCCCGGTATCTACAATGAATACGGAACATTTAAAAAGGCACTTGGTCACAACAACATAATAATTGAATGAGAGTCACATATGCATTGCATATACATTTTGAATTGTATGTTTTAAATGATCGAAATGAATTGTTTGAATTGTTCTAAATGAGAAATGTGAAATAAGTGAACAAAATGACATTTGGTGTAATATGATGATTAGTGAATTGATGTGTATTATGTGATGATAATAATTGTCTGTGAACTGTTTGTGTGATTTGCTATGAGTGAGTGCATCAATGATGGCTTGCTCACTAAGTTCACAAAATTCCTAAAAATTAAAACATGACTTTTTAGGTACGAGAGAGAAGACGTAACTTCTAAGACATTTAAGGAGAAGTATAGTTGTTGTATTTTGGACAACAAGAAATGGCTCAAAGGTTGGTCAGCTAAGACTGAGGATTTAGTTAGTGCATTTATATAGATCTCTTGCCATGTAGAACATGTTGTAAAGTGTAGTAATCACTCAACTGTTTTTGGATATTGTATATATGTATTGGTCTTGTAAATGAAAAGCTATAATGTATTATGTTTTATTAATGGAATGAAGAATGGATCTTTTGGATATACTGTCTTTTATGAATGATGCCTTAATTAATGAATGTGATTGCTCTAGCATGCTGCTTCCACCGAGTAGGTGCTTGAATGGCCTCAAACGTATGGGCCCATGTTGGTGTAAGAGGGGCGTTACAATTTTTGGCATCCATAAGGACATATATAGATAATTAAACATGATATATTATGAGAATTTCAGATAGTAATCAAAGTTATTGCCTATTATAAGTCATCCGCCTTAGGTGATCGAGTTAGAAACTCAGTTAACTTAGAGTCTGTAGGAGCTAGTAGAAAGTCTTCTATATCTCGACTTAACTGAACGCCTATGAGAATTCCTAAGAGAAAGAAAATGAGGTATGATAAACTGAGAAAGTAAGGGGTTGTGGACTTCTACAGAAGTACAGACCCTACAGAGGTCCAAGGATGACTAGAGAGAACAGAGAAAGTATTTGACAAGATGGGTTGTGAGTCTGATGAGAAATTCAACTACATAGTCTCATTACTACAAGGTCCAGTGTATCAATGGTGGAAGAGTGTTCTAGGCAGTACCACCAGACCTTGTGGTTTGAAGTGGGAAGACTTTTTGAAGTTCTTCAAGGAGAATTACATGCCTAAGATCTATTTGGATAGAAAGATGAAGAAATTTCTGGATCTGAACCAGGGCAACCTCTCTGTGGTAGAGTATAAGAGAAAGTTTAATAAACTGATGGGGTATGCTACTATCTTGATTCCTACTGAAGAAGACAAGTGCAGGAGGTTTGAAGATGGATTGGATATGGAGATTAAGATGAGGCTAGCTATAACAAATTTAAGCAGTTTTTTTGAATTGAGAGTAATCTCAATCCGAATAGAACAACTGTTAAGAGATGGCCAAATGGAATACAAAAAAGAGTCTAAAATGAAGAGAGCTAATGTATCTCAGGTTGGTTCTGGCAGAAGGTTTAGTAAGCGCTAGAACAGATCATTTCGACCACTGGCTTGATCAAAACAGTCAGGATTTAAACAGAGGGGCAGTTTTATGCAATCTGGTAATGGTAAAGGTCCAGTGTCTAGGCAGACGCAACAGTGTGAATATTATTGAAAGAAGCATAATGGGGAATGCTGGAAATTAATAGGAGCTTGCCTTCATTGTGGCTCCTACGATTATCAAATCAAAGACTGTACCTTAGTTTATGGCGTACATTTTGGAATGAGAGGATTAGCGGTAACTGTGACAACTATGCAGGAAAGTTGAACTAGTGGATCTGGATAGAGAGGTAGAGGTAGATGCAGAGTGAGTTCAGGGAGTCCTACTATCAGGACTGAGGTGCAGAGTAACCAATCGTAATCTTAGGTCAGAGTTTACGCTATGACTAGATAGGAAGCTCAGAACTCCCCAGATGTCATTGCAGGTATGTTGCATATCTTTAATTTTGAAGCTTTTGCATTGTTAGATTCAGGATCTACCCACTCTTTTATCACATATCATCTAGAATCTAGACTGCATTGTAATAGAGAAATGTTGAAATATGGATTAGAGGTAAGCACACTGATAGGTAGTACTACAGTAATTGGTGAAGTCTATAAAGGTGTTTGATTAAAACTGATCAGGCAGAGTTAGAAGTTGAATTGATTGTATTATAGTTAAAGGAGATAGATATTATTCTAGGCATGGATAGGCTCACTACTCATAGGGCAATCATAAACTGCTATACTAAGGAGGTAATACTAAAATCTCCTAATTAACCAAGAGCAGTATACTGAGGTGTTAGTCAAGTAGTGCCATCTAGATTGATATCGTCAATGAGTGCATTGATATTGATCAGATGTGGATGTGAAGCTTATTTAGCCCATATAGTTTATACTTAAGTTGAGCAGACTATGCAGGATATTCTTATTGTTAGTGATTTCTTGGATGTGTTTCCCACCGAGTTATCTGGTTTACCCTAAGATAAGGAAATGGAGTTTACGATTGATTTAGTTCTAAGTGCTACTCCTATATCCATTCCTTCATATAAGATGGCACCTGCGGAACTGAAAGAACTCGAAGCTTAGTTACAGGAGTTATTGGATAAGAGTTTCATCAGACCTAGTGTATCACCATGGAGAGCCCCAATTTCGTTTGTGAATAACAAAGATGGGGCTCTGAGACTATATATCGACTATAGACAGTTGAATCGGGTAACAGTGAAGAACAAGAACCTATTGTCGAGAATTGATGATTTTCTTGATCAGTTGTGGGGAGCTCAGGTGTTCAATAAGTTAGACTTGAGATCTGGGTACTATTAGCTAAAGATAGCAGAGGCTGATATAACAAAAACTGCATTCAAGAGCAAATATGGGCACTTCGAGTTTTTAGTAATGCCATTTGGGTTGACTAATATCCCAGTTGCTTCCATGGCTTTAATGAATAAGGTATTTCAATCTTATTTAGATCATTTTGTGATTGTGTTTATTGATGACACCTTAGTGTATTCGAAGAGCAGAGAGGAATATGCTAAGCACTTAAAGTTGATTTTACAGATTATGAGCGAAAAACAATTATATGTCAAGTTTAGTAAGTGTGAATTCTTGCTGAATCAAATAGTGCTCTTGGGTCACATAGTGTTTGGACAAGGCATACAGGTAGACCCAAAAAAGGTAGAGGCAGTGATGAAGTGGTAAGCTCCGAGGAATATATCAGAGATCCGAAGTTTTCTTAGATTAGCTGGATACTATCGAAGATTTGTCAAAGGGTCCGCATTAATTTCAGCCCCTTTGATAAAACTTTTGAGGAAAAATATACCGTTCATATGGAATGATGAATCTCAAAAGAGTTTTGAGGAACTGAAGCATCGGTTAACTACAACACCATTATTGATGATTCTCTCAGGATCTGGAGGTTATGTGGTGTATAGTGATGCATTTCACCAGAGGTTAGGATGTTTATTGATGCAGTATGGTAGAGTGATAACATATGCATTAAGACAATTAAGGTCTCATGAGTTGAATTACCCAGTACATGATTTACAGCTTGCTGCAGTGGTTTTTGCTCTAAAGATTTAGAGACATTATTTATATGGAGAGACATTTCAGATATATACTGATCATAAGATTTTGAGGTATTTATTGAGCAAGAAGGGGTTGAAAATAAGACAGAGGAGATGGATAGAGTTACTTAAAGATTATAACTGCATAATTGAGTATCATCTAGGAAAAGCTAACGCATTGAGTAGAAAATCCAATATTACTGTGGCTCAAATTCAGATATCAAGGTTACCAAGCCTGATTCAATTCAGAGCATTGAATGTTAAGTTGAATTTGGGGTAGAATGAGGCATTGATAACTTAAAGCTAAGACCAGTTTTATATGAGAGGACTAAAAAAGCCTAGAGTAAAGATCCCAAATTAGTGAAGCTTATTGAGAAGTTGAAGGTTCGAATTATGATTTTGAGTTGAGAGATAGGACATTGTAATTGAAACAGAGGTTGTGTGTACCCGATATTCAGGATCTGAAGAAAGAGATTTTGGAGGAAGCACATATAGCAGCTTATGTTATACATCCTAGTATTACCAAGACATATAACACACTGAAGCAACATTTTTGGTGGCTAGGGATGAAGAAGTAAGTAGCTGACTATGTGGCTAAATGTTTAACTTGCCATTAGATTAAGGCTGAGCATCAGGCTCCAGTTGGGAAGTTACAGTCACCTATACCGGAGTAGAAATGGGAGTAAATTATGATGGATTTCATTATGGGATTGTCAAGAACTTCAAGGCAACATGACGCTATATGGGTTATAGTGGACCAATTGACAAAGTCGGCCCATTTCTTACCATTGAGGGAGAATATGACACTAAATTAGTTAGCTCTAAGATATGTGAATAAGGTAGTAAGATTACATGGAGTCCCAGTTTCCATTATATCGAATAAGGATCCTAGATTTACTTTAAAATTTTGGATAAACTTACAGACAACCATAGGTATGAAATCAAACTTTAGTACTTGATAGTTGTCATTTACATTATGTTTTAGGGTTTCAATTGTTATGTATTTAGTATGAATTTGAGTGTTGAGTGTGTATTTAGGTTTTAATTGTGTTAGTTTGTGTGTTTAAGTGTTTTTCATGGGTTAGTATGAGTCTTCGAGCTTAATTGTTATATTTTTGAAGTACCTTGATATGTTTGTTAGTGTTTTAGGGTAACTGGAAAATAACAGAGAAGTTGTAAAGAGTTTTAGGCCAAAAACATAGCCAACGATCGTGGCAAAGCAGGACACGATCGTGACAAAAAGGGACGAGCCAGAGCAGTCAGGCCACAATCGTGCACTTTGGGGTATGGTCGTGATAGAGAGCTTACATTCCGGCCATGATTGTGCACATTGGGCCACGATCATGACAGAAAGGATTAGGCATTCGCCACGATTGTGATAGGAAAGGCCACTATCATGGTTTGCTTCAATCTAAAGCAAAAACTCAAATTTCGTAAGATTTTTAGACCATTTTGACCCCGACTTTAATCTAAAGCATCCAAAGTATAAATACATCATTATGAGACAAATGTAAAAGCTTTGGAGAGTCTGAAAGGTTCACGTCAGCTAACTCCTGAAAAACCTAGAGAGAAATCAAAAGAATAAGGAGACAAAAGAAGAAAAACACGGAGAAGAAGCATAACGCTCCCGAAATAGGTGGTTTCCTATTGTCGCTACCTCCGTAATTCTGTTCCCGATGTATTTTCCAATTATTTCAATTTTATTATGTATAGAATTAAAATAGGTGTTGAGAATAGGTTGTGTTGAATGTTGAGTTTTTATTTATAATCACCTTTGGGATTTTGATTTTTGAGATTAATAAAGTTTGATTGATTGTGTTTTTTATTGATTTAATTGTGATTTAATTCCCCTCTTAATAACTTGGCAATAGACTAAGAGGGTGAGCTGATTGAAACTAATCAAATTCAGCTAACGAGAGTAAGGTGATTTGATAGGTAATGAATTGAATCAAACTGGTAGAATCGTGTAATGAGAGATCGAGCATAGGTTCACAGTAGGTTATTAGACAATTTAGAACTAATTTAGGTTTTAGGTCAATTGTTAATTAAGAGATTACAATTCCATAATTCAAATTAGGGATTATCATTTAGAGCTAAGAATTCTAACTCAAGAAAGGGTAATTCACCCTAAGACTATCTAAACCTGTTAATTCGATAATTGCATAATTGATTATGTTTTCATTAATTTCGGATTAAAACCTCCTTTCTCTCACTTGATAATTTCTAGGTTGGTTTTGGGATTGGTTTGTGTGACTTGATATCTTATTTAGATTTCTGCAATTCAATTTTTGAAATTAATTATTTGATTGGTTTGCATTAGTTATTTATTTTGAATTATTGTAGTTTAGTGCAACCTTAGATTTTAAGACTAGACTTTCCTTTTCGTGGGATTGATACCTTAGGTACTACGCGAACGACCCATGTGCTTGCAGAATTTACCAAGGTTAATAAATATTAAAATTTAGCGTGTGTAACCTTGTGAAAAAAATTTTTGCGCCGTTGCCAAGTAGGCAATTTAGTTATATAGTTTAAGGCGTTAGAGTAGTTTTTAATTTTTGTTTTCATTTCTTTCATTCATTTTGGGAAGCATGTTCTTACATGAACATAAGATTCACGAGAAGTTTGAGTCATGCAATGGAGAGAATAGATTTAGATATCACACGACTAGAACAAACCTTTAGGGAAGCTCAGCGAGAGGAAGATGAAGAGTTAGGAAAATCACAAATGGTTGAGGAATTTCAGAGAAATATGGATCAAGAACCTAATCAAGGACAACAGCAGAGGACCCTCATGGACTTTATGAGGCTAGGGTTTAACCCATTGAACTAAGGAGTGGCTAGGCCGCCTATTCAAGAGGCCTCATTTGAGATTAAGCCAGCCCTCCTGAACATGCTTCAGCAGAATGTCCAATTTTATAGATTGGCGAATAAGGATTCTAACAATCACATCATGAACTTCCTCCAGATCTGTGATACTTTTCGATATCACTAGAAGTCGGAGGATGCTATTAGGATTAGGCTATTCCCTTTCACACTTAGAGATAGAGCGAAGGCTTGGTATCATTCACTGAGCCCCGCTAACATCACAACGTAGGAGCAGCTTGTGCATACCTTTTTAGACAAGTATTTCCCACTGAAAAAGATCACTAAGATAATAAAGGAAATACCCAAATTTTGACAAAATGACGGGGAGTCAATTTATGAAGCGTGGGAGAGATATAAGGATTTGCAAAGGACGTGTCCACACCACAACTTAATAAAGGAGTTCCTTTTGTAGGCTTTTTACACTGGAGTGAACCCACCTACTAGAGGCACGATCAATGTAGCGGAAGGAGGATCTTTGATGCAGAAGATGGTTGATGAAGTTGGGGATTTAATCAAGGAGATGGCCAACAATAGTTGCTTATGGACGAGCGTGAAGTAAATCACACGTTAGTATAGACTTTACGTTCAAGAAACTCGATACACAAGAAGGGGGGTTGAATGGTGTATCCTTTTTGTGAATATAAAATCTTGTTAAGAACTTCTCTTTCTTGTTAAAAAGATATCACAAAGTTATTACGTAGTTAAATCGCAAGTTACTTCTATATGATTGTTTAATAACAAAATGAACTGAAGTAAAGAGTAGAGAATAGACACTGCAATTTTTATACTGGTTCACCCTAAACCGTAGGTTATGTCCAGTCCTCAGAGTTCGTCTAAGTGTTTCACTATTCTCCAAATGATTATAAGTATTCTTTCTTCCCTTCCAGAGCCTCTTCAGGTCTCTTACAAAGTATTCTTTCACTATCTTAG
>JANQBM010019800.1:0-11674 GCA_025594535.1 Erythroxylum domingense | reverse complement strand
TTCTGTATGTACAGACTGTACATTTGATGTATATAACTGTTGTGTTTGAGTAATGAAAAGAGGAAGATTTTGGTTTTTAAAAAAAATCTTGTTATTTACAATTACAGCTTTAATTATTTAAATGTATGTGATGCCATGTGGAGTACTGTAGTGAGCGCATGTAGCGCTCCCTTATCTTAGGATATGTATCGAAATGACCTACGGGCGTCCTGGTTCATACCCTAGGGTAATGGGGTATTACATTGTGTCTATAAAAGGATAGAAGAAGGCAAGGTTAGTTTCTTAATTCTGTATATTGATGAAATTCTGCACATTAGGAATGATATAGGAATGGTATATACAGTCAAAGGATGGCTGAACGAACAATTCTCAATAAAGGATTTGGGAGAGGCTAGCTATGTTCTAAGATCAAGCTTATAAGGGATCGTAAGAATAAGCAAATAGCCTTGTCTCAACTTAGCTACATTGAGAACATGCTCAATAAGTTTGCCATGTAGGATTCCAAGAGGGGTTTCACACCTACTAAACATGGAATCAAGCTTTCAAAGGAGCAATCACCTAAGACCCAAGAGGAGGTTAAATGCATACGTAACATTCCATATGCTTCGGCAGTTGGAAGTTTAATGTATGCCATGCTTTATACTAGACCAGATATCTATTACACAGTGGGACTAGTAAGCATATTTCAGTCCAATCCAGGTATAGAGCATTGGACTACAGTCAAATGTATACTAAAGTATCTTCATAGGACGAAGAACTTAATGCTTGTTTACTCTGGAAGTGACCTTATTCTGATTAGATATACTGATTTCGATTTCCAATTAGATGTTGATTCAAGGAAATCAACTTTTGGTTTTATTACTTTGGGAGGTGGAGCCATATTCTAGAGGAGTGTCAAGCAATCTTGTGATTCTGATTCGACTATGGAGGCTGAGTATGTTGCCGCTTGTGAAGCAATAAAGGAAGCAATCTGGCTCTGTAAGTTCCTAAATGATTTGGAGGTAGTTTCTGATGTGGAAAAGGCCATTACAATTTATTGCGATAGTAGTGGGCCAGTGGCTAATTCTAAAGAACCTCGGAACCATAAAGCCGCCAAACATATTGAGAGAAAGTATTATCTTATAAGGGAGATAATACAACGTGGTGAGGTGAATGTGGTAAAGATTCCTACAGATCAAAACCTTAGTTGATCCGTTTTCGAAGACGCTGTCTCAAAAGAGCTTCGAGGGTCACCTAGAAGGGATGGGAATAAGGGGTATATCAAACTTACTTTAGGGCAAGTGGGAGATTGTTAGGGTTATATAAATATAGTGCCTAGAAAGCAAGTGTATTTACATGTAACTTAATCTTTTTCCAGTTACAATATTGTAATAAAAATATTTATTATTAATAAAACAAAAGAGTTTGGTTTTATTTGTATGAGTATAATATAACTAGTCATAAGGTACCAAGGTTCCTTTGTAAGTAATATACATATACATGGAGATGTATAGGAAACGTGTATATTATTAGAATCTAAATTAATTGATTCACAATCGAATAATCAAGTTGGTCACTTAATTATGGTTTAGATTGTAGTGTTGCGATTTACCTCCATATAAGTAAAGGAGTAAGGGAATGATGAGTTTTAAATCATGATAGTAGTTGTCTATCGGTAATGGAGCTATTAAAAAAATATGTAATTATGTATGTTTTTAAAGAATAAAGTAGGTCATTACTTTAATCTTAAAACATACACTTTAGCATTCGTTCATTACAAACCACAATCTTGATGAGTGGTGAACTCATTTGTGTTTCGTTATAATTCTTGATATGATCGGAATGGATTTTTACAAGGTACCAATTTAGTGTCTGCATGTTGAAATTATTAATTGAAATATGCATCAGGAAACATTCACTCAAATAAAGAGTTTATAGTGATATCATCACTTCTAAATATTTTACGAAGATTAGTGATTAAACTGGCGCCAGTAGTTTGATGGATTAGCTACCCATCAAGTTTTAACACCAAAATTAGATCTTGTGTGTTAATCACCATGTAGAGTGAAACAGGAGATCTAGAAGAGAAAACCAAAATAAGGGCAAAACAGTAATTTTACCCTTTATTGTGCGGATGGCTATAATATGGTTTATAAAGTTTGCGATCGTTTTAGTGGAATGACATTTAGTTAAGTAATTTTAAGTAATTCAAGAGTTCATCCAATTCGCTTTAGTGGAATGAAATTTAGTTAATAAGTTGGAATTAATTCTGGGCTTATTGTATCTTAAATTATTAAAGTCCAATTAGATTCCCCACTTGGCTTCTAGGAAGGTTATCAAAGAAAGTAAGAAAAATAAATGGAGGTTATCGGAAAGAAAAATGAGACAGAAAAGAGAGAAATAGAGGAATTGGATTCAGGCTAATAAGACCAAAACAATTTAATTAAGAGTTAATTAAATTGGGTCTTAAGCCCATAATTAAATGTTAGGCTTACACTAATTAATTGTTAATTAAAAGCCTAGAAGAATATTTAATATTGGGTTGTATTTTGGTTTGATTAATTAGATTAATTAAATTGAAACAAATTCTTAAAAAAGGATAAGCAAAATCGAATTCTACAAAGATGTAGAATTCAGTCATGCTTCTCCTTAAATGGTTTTGATGGTTGGTTTTAGAAAAGAAAATGCACGTATCTCATTTAGGATTCTTACTAATTGAATGGTGCATTATTTTTGGCTCTCCACTCTCTCCCAAAATCACCGATCATAGCAAAGAAAAATCTCTCCTTTAGCGCTCAATCAATCGAATATAGCATAGTAAAAAACCTCCATTTTTCTTCTCCTTTCCTACCAAAGGATCTTGTTAACCAAGCTGTCCAAGGAGAATAAGTGGTAAATTAGATTGGTTGAGGACACAGCAATAAGGATTCGAAGCTATAGCGAGGAGTCGGTAATATTCGGATCTTGTTCTTATTATATTTATTGTCTTTATGTTGTATCATATATGGAATAAAAGCATGATGTTTTGGTATTTATGCTTCCGCTGCGTTTGATTTGGGAAAAAGTTTTTAAAATCTACTATTTAGCCAAACCAAGCATGAATTTATTTTTTATCCAACAGATACAATGACATTAAACTTCACGAAACTAATTTGACTTTAAACATAACCCTTCAAGATGCTTTAATTTATTAACTTATTCAATATGTGATTAACCACTTTAGATTAAATACACATACTAATCAAGATCTTAATGTCATATTCACTCAGCCTCGGCACTTGGATACATATACTGATAAGCAGTAGTCAATTGAAATTGCAATCATTTATATATAGTTTTTCGTTAAAAATCATGCGATTAACAAAGATCAATAAGATTTATTTAATAAAACACCCTTTTGTTAGTTTTCTTTAACATTGACCTAGTCTTTTGATGTGAAGGAAAACATTTGTGATGACTGTCCCCCAGTTATTCAACTAGATCATGTTTTTATTCATAGGCTTGTTTGGAATGTCGTTATAGCCTTTTGACGTGAAGGTAAACATTTGTGATAAATGTCCCCCAGTTACTAAGCTACTTTACATTCTCAACTGGATACTAGATCTATTCATAACCCGAAGGCCAACGAAATAGTTATTTGCTTGAGATATACATACTTTTTTTCTTTCATATTTTATTGCCTACCTCATTTCTTTAACTAATCATTTTCATGAAAAGACACTAACAATATTACTTATTCAATTGACCTATGATTATAAATGTATGTAAAAAATTCATAAGGTGAGCAAATTATCATCAAATCCTAATTAACACGCATATTTAACTAAAGATACCTAGAACATGAATTGCACAAGATAATAAATCTTTAAACCTATAAGACTATGTTCAAAACTAAACTAATTCTGTTAAGTCCTAGCCATTGACACATCCACATAATTCACATCATGAAAACCTAAGTGAAAAGCTAACATATAATATGTAAAAATCACATTCAAAATAAAAATACAATGCAAACCTCCCCAGACTTGGACAACACATTTTCCTCAATATGAGAAGAACAAACAACATGTAAGGTGGGAATAAAATAAAATAACATTAAAAACATAAAAATAAAATGAAAGGACAAGGTTTAGAGCATAAAAACTCGTCATGGAGATTGAGGTAGTGATGGTGATGATGTCAAACGTGGGATTTCCACACCTTAGGCAGCAAAGTATTTGTAAATGTTTTAGATGTCTCGATGTTGTTGTCTTTGCTCCTTCGTTATCTCCTTCAACACCTTAGCATTATCTGCAATTACTTCGTTAGTGTTTGAAATTGCTTTTAGTACCTTCTCCTATTCGACTTCTTCCTTTTCTCCAAATTCTTCACTGGTTGACTCCTCCACTTGTTGTTGTGGTAGTGCCAAGTTGGAATTGACATGCCTTCCCTATTCTTAACATTTAATTATGCACTGACATCTCGAAGTTCCATATTATAAGACTTTAAGACCTCAACTCTCGTAAAATGAAGAGTTTTAAGAAATTCAAGAAGATGCACAGTTAACACTGTAATAATCCGTAATAACGGTAACCAATTACACCATGCCAAGATTATTGCTTTTCTTTTTCAAAGAAGCAATGAGAGAGTTAAAAATATGGGTGGATGTACAAACTTTGATGCTATTATACATGCACCACAAAATAAATCCTTCACTAAACACTTGTTGTTTTCATTTTTTTCAAAGACAGTTTGGCACATGAATTTATGCAACAATAAGTGTTCAAGATTGCAAATGATGTTGTTGTATGCATTCTTAGGATTGAAGTTGTCCAACCTCGTCAATTGGGTCCAATAATGTGCAGCACGGAAGTCATCGTGCTAGTCCACTATGGTTAATTTCGAGAATCCAACTATTTCACATAAATTTTCAATATTTAACTCATACAGTCGACTTTGCGACTGAAACCATAATTATCTCAAGTTACCTTGCTCAAATTAGAGGGATGTGAAGAATTCAAGGGTGAGTGCTTCATAAACGTCAAATGTAAAATCATAAACTTTTCCCATTAAATTTTGCTTCCTAAGTTATGAACCTTTTCTCTCCATTTCTTTATAATATTTCAAAGTCTAAATATCTGGGCACAACAATATTTTTAAGGCTAAGGGTACCTTCTTTTTCAGGGTAGATCGGTAAGGGTGCTCCGTAATCCATCACTATATTTTTCTATTCACACCTCAACACTTGTGCTTTGCCCTTTCCTTGATTGTGCTTAGCTGTTTGCTTAATTCGTGAACCTAATTAGACTGAGAGATGCATGAAAAGTTTATAAAGACGAAGTACATTGAGGGGGTTGTAGAATAAGTGAGAGGATTTGAGTTTCTTGATTCTAGAGAGAGAGTGAGAGATTATTGTAGGTAAGAAAAATGAGGGATAGAGTGAATATATAGGTTAGGGGGAAGAAAGGAGGGGTAAAATTGAGAAAAAGGTTTGAAATTTCCCATTCCCATTTTGTCCCGCCGCAGGTCACGATCATGACCTTGTGGGTCATGATCGTGACAGAACGGATTTTCAAGGTAAAGCAAGGTTATGATTGTGACACTGGGAATTTTTACACTCCTTTTCCATTTTTGATTCTTTTCTTTGTGTTACTCCTGAATTCCTTCCCTACCTTATATTTTCATCATCACCTCATTGTCTTGTTTTTCATACCCTTCCAATCCATTATGAAATAGAGAGAGAGATATATAAAGAAAACTAGCTCTATTTTTCCAAGATCTTAACTTGTATCGAAAAAACATGCAAAAAAATAATTGGAAACCTAATCTAAAGCAATAGATAAAACA
Organism: Erythroxylum domingense; assembly: GCA_025594535.1. Classification (NCBI taxonomy): domain Eukaryota; kingdom Viridiplantae; phylum Streptophyta; class Magnoliopsida; order Malpighiales; family Erythroxylaceae; genus Erythroxylum; species Erythroxylum domingense. The sequence continues at coordinate 5,869 of JANQBM010019800.1, read as the reverse complement.
ATAGCAAGTTAAAATCATATGTTGTCTCCTATATAGCACTTCATTTACCATCGCTAGCTCGACATACTTCTTTTTCCACGGTGGTTCAAACAAATCATGTAATTGTAGCACCCTCATAGGTTTCATAACCTATAAGTGAGCTACCAGATTGTGCTTACCACCACCCTTCTTCCTCGTCTTCTTCTTTTGATTATTATTTCAAATTTGTGGCTTCTCTAGTGGGTCTTTATGAGTATAACTTTGCTCAAATTTTTCACAAGACTTGTTTCTCTTTATAGCATCCACAGATTTGAAAAAAAACATCTTGTACGATTAAAAACTTTGAATGAAACCCTCTCGTCCCCCACTCTTAGAGCTAACTTACCTCCATAAAAGTCTATAAGAGACTAGGCGATAGCTAAAAATGGTCATCTAAGGATAATGGATGTCTCCAAATCTTCCTCTATGTCTAAGATGATGAAGTCTATTGAATTTGTATACCTTAATAAGAATGTCCCTGACTATGTCCCAAAGATGGTGGATTAAACTATCAACCATTTGCACACACATCCTGATTAGTATTATTTCACCTAAGTCCTTTTTGCATAAAGTGTAAGGCATCATACTTATGCCAGCTCCTAAGTCTACAAAAGTCTGATCCACTTTGAGACCACTAATTGTAAAAGGAATTTAAAAATCCTCTGGATCATTTTGCTTCTATGTTAGTGCTGCCGCTTTGTTGGATTTCTCTTTGCTTAATACTTCACCTCCCAACTTCTTCAGTTCCTCTCCGTTTACTAACTTCTCTTTTATAAATTCCACAAAAGCAAGTTGTGTTTTTAGCTACTTTATTATATCAAGAACCTCATTCAACTTTGCATCTTTTGACTTTCTCTTCGCTAGGATGGGGTATGGAATTGTAGGTCGATACTCATTGATTTTTGTCAAGTTATATTTACTTTGTAAAGAATTTTCGTTAAACATTTTCTTTTCTTCTTCAACTTGATTGAGCTTCTTTTTAGTAGCCTGGGTGATAGCCATTATTTTTTCCTTCAGATTTGTTTCTGTATTGCTCGAAAGGCTCCTCACATTTTATGCAAACAATGCATTTGACAATTGGCTTATTTGGACTTCTAAGCTATAGATGGAAGAGACATGATTCTTTGTTACTTGTTCGAACATTTCTTCCAACCTCTTATGAGCTTCATCTATGCATCAGATCTTTTCCAAGATTTTGTCTAACTTAGCATCCGAGGAATTTGTTTTCTCCTGTCAAAATCTAGGTGGCCCTTGATTTGGATTTGACCTTTTGTATTATTTGACCAAGAAAAGTTCGGGTGGTTCTTCCTCCTAGGATTATAAGTGTTTGAATAGGGATTGTTCCCCCTCCCTAACCAAATTATTCTCGCATGTAACAGCGTTGCTTTGGTTTGTTGTTTTACATCAGAAAGCAGTCAATGGTATCATAGTTGTCTTGTCCACACAGTTCACATCTCTGTTGAATTACTTTAATAGGAGCAAAAAAGGTGGCCTTTATGTTATTAAGTTGTCGAGTTAAATTGTCGATTTTAACTTGCATTTTCATTATTGAGTCAACAATTATGGCTACCTTTTGCTCTCAGAGAGTTATGTGTTGCCTAATTCTGTCAATCGTCTAAATACAACTATTACCTGTCATCTCCTCTAATAATTCCTCAACTTCCTCAACTGTCTTCCTCATTGGAGATCCTCCGGATGCTGCATCTATGGTGCCTCATATGGATGGAGTAACTCTATTGTAGAAGGTTTGTGAAAGGAATTCCTTAGGTAAATTATGGCAAGAACACCTCCTTTACAAATCATTTGAATAAAGAAAAATCATTTCAGCATTAAAAACAACAAAAACTAGAGCAAACATATAATAATGGATTTGAAATTGTAACTAAGCATCGCCCATTAGTTCTATACCTGATTCATAACTAGAGATCTTTGAAGAGCATCAAATCCTGATCTTTTCAATTAAAGAATCATAGCTATTAGTGCATTAGCAAAACAGAACCAGAAAATGAGAGTACGGGAGGTCTCCCACATCTCCTGATGCTTAGGTATGCCCTACCATTGTCTATTACGCTTTCATTCTACACTAAATCTTGATACCTTTCCCTCTCTTCAGAGATGGGACGAGAGCAAGGGAATAATAATCACAGATATTGCATTGTATCTTTCTTTTTCTTCACCCCCTATATTAATAAATAAAATGAAATAAAAGGGAATGTCAGCGCATTTTGAATTATACCTTTTCCATGCTTCATAAAGTGACTCCACATCACTTTGTTAAAAATTTGTAATTTCCTTTATCAGCTTCGTAGTCTTAGTTAAAGGAAAGTACTTATACAAGAACGCACGCACTAACTATTCCCAAGTTGTGACATTTGGAAGATTCAGTGAATGACACCATTTCTTATCTCTATCCCTTAACGTGAAAGGGAAATCCTAGCCCTAACGACATCTTCCGACATTCCATGACATCGAAAAGTATCGCATATTTCCAAAAAATTCACTACATGAGCGTTAAGATCCTCATTAGTTAATGTGTAAAATTGCACATTTCTTGGCAGTATATTTAGCAAGGCTGGCTTAATCTCAAATGAAGGTGCTTGAACTAGTGGTTGATTCATACCTTGATTCGCAGTGTTGAACCCCAGTCTCATGAAATCTATAAGGGTTCGTGGCTAGTTTCCTTAATTTCCTCCTTGATTGAATTCTTGATAAATTCTTCCGCTATTGGTTCTTCGATTTCTTCTCCTTGGCATCTTACTCATCAAATTGCTTGTTCCAAACTGGTGACGTTAAGTGCTAAAGTTTCAACGGTCCGATTTGAACTCCAAGTAACTCTCGTGTTCACGCAACCGCACAAAGACAAAAGAGACGAAAATTGCTTAAACTAAGGAATCCAACGAATCTTAACTACCTCCCCGATAATGGCACCAAAAACTTATTGAGCAAGTTTTAATTCTATAAAACCCTTAATGTTTCGTAAGTGCAAGGTTCATAAGCGTAGTAGTTGAGGTGTCAATCCCATGAGGAATTAGTGAACAAAATGAGTCCTAACTTATTCTAAGGTCTAGAGATTGTAATTAAAATGAAATAAAAACTAAAACATAAATTTAAGCAATTGAATATAGATTGATTGAAATTGAAATTCTAAATAAACACAAGGATATTAAAATTGAGCATAACCACTTTACAAATCGAAAATCACATAAGGAAGATTAACCGATTATGAGAAAAGGGGATTTATCCTATCATCAAATTCTAACTTGATTACTTTTGATTTAATCATCCCATAATTTCGAAGGGTGGATTATTCTCTCTTGAGTTCTAATCATTAAAATCTAAATCATAAACCCTAATTGAATCGAACTATTGAAATTGCAATCTCTCAATTAACAAAAAAAGCCTACATTCCAATTAGATCTTAAGTACTCTAATAAACAATCGGGTCCTCACACGAGATCTCTCTTCGTATAAATTACCAATTTGATTATGTCGGACCCCGTTTTCGGAGTCTAACTCCTACTTCTTCTATAACTCGTACTTGCTCTCTCTAATACCAACCACTGTGAGACCCCGCTTTCCAAAGCCTAACCTTCAGAAACATCATCAGACTTATCACTATCGAGTCATCTTCTCAACACCTTACACATATCCTACTTCGGGGCTATTGGTATAACTTTTCTTATGGGAATCCAATCTAGGGTTTCTTTGGATAGATTTAAAGAGCACTTCAATCTTTACAACTTTCATGAAGACCTCGAAGGTCAACTTTATCTTCTGAAGGGTCTATCATTTTTTTTATCGTCTCATCACTTGCGTCTCATTTTCGGCTTCCCTTTGTCTCATTTCTATCGTCTGATTTTTCTTCTGTCTCATTTCTGTCTTGTGTCTCATTGTCTTCTATTTCATTTCTGTCTTGTTTCTCATTTTTCTTCCGTCTTATTCCTTCCATCTCATTTCTGTCTTCCGTCTCATTTTCCTTCCATCTCATTTTTGTCTTGCATTTCATTTTTCTTCCGTCTCATTTCTGTCTTGCGTCTCATTCGTCTTCTATTTCATTTCCATCTTGCGTCTCATTTTTCTTCCGTCTTATTCCTTCCGTCTCATTTCTATCTTACGTCTTATTTTTCTTGTGTCTCAATTCTTCCCTCTTATTTCTGACTTGCGTCTCATTTTCCTTCCGTCTCATTTCTGTCTTGCGTCTCATTTTTCTTCCGTCTCATTTCTTCCATCTCATTTCTGTCTTACGTCTCATTCGTCTTCTGTTTCATTTTCGTCTTGCGTCTCATTTTTCTTCCGTCTCATTTCTGTCTTATGTCTCATTTTTCTTGTGTCTCATTTCTTCCCTCTCATTTCTAACTTGCATCTTAGTTTCCTTCCATCTCATTTCTGTCTTGCGTCTCATTTTTCTTCCATCTCATTTCTTATGTCTCATTTCTATCTTGCATCTCATTTTTCTTGCGTCTCATTTCTTTCTGCATTATTATGAAGTTTGTGAACAGTAACACATACGAAGTCTTCGAATCCCGTAACTTCTTAACTCCTTCTTATGATCCTTAGCCCTTATTCTATCCTTTGTGTCCTATAGTCTGTGTGATGACGTGTCCTCTATATTCTTACGTCATCACAGATGAATACCTCTACTCTTCATCCCTCCTATCCTCTATGTTCTGACATCATCACAGAGGATACTTCTACTCTTCATTTATCCTATCCTCTGTGTTCTGACGTCAGCACAAAGGAAACTTCTCCTTTCTAATCCTCCTTACCTCTGTGTTGTGACGTCAGCACAGAGGATACTTCTCCATTCTATTCCTTCTTGCCTCTGTGTTGTGACGTCATCACAGATGAATCCTTTTGTCTGTGTTTTTCACTCACAACTCCTAACTTTAACGTGCTATTCTAAGACTAACAGAACTCGATATTTTCTTCAAACAGAACACAAACACATTTTATTTTCCAAATCTTTAACGCATCAGAATCATACCAAAGTATTTAGTCTCATTTCATTTACTAAGAAAAATACTGTTGGAGTTATTACAAAACATATTAATCCTCAGATTAATACAAAATACAAACATGCTCCATGCTGATATGCTACATGAGCTATTACAGAACTGTCTCAGTACAAAAGACTCTAACTAAGTTGGATTTTTTGATGCCTTGTAGGGAACACTAGCTTCTGGATTTGCACCTGGGGAGGGAAGGAAGATGGGTTGAGCTACACAGCTCAGTGGCTAACATACTTATAGCCATCAGTAATTAGCACAAACTCTAACATATATACATATGTAATAACACTCATCAACTCAATCATTTTCAGTAAATAATTTCATGCAGAACACATAACATTCAAATGCTTCATGCTTAACAGTTTCAGATGCAATGCACAACAGATGGCTCGAGGGTTCCATGAATAGAATAGAGGAACCAAAGTTCACACCATGAACAGAATGAGTCCATTTTGGAGCTCATAAGCCACAAGCGGGCAGTTGGGAGAAGGCTCTTGTCGACGTGCACGTGATGAACAGAATGGTTCCACTCTCGCCCAAACAAAGCACAGATTCATTACTCATATTTTCAAATTTTATGCTAGTTTGTCTTTTCTTTCAAAACAGAATATCATGACATATTTCGATGGCATAACAGAATCAAAGTTGATAAAACTTAAACATTTTCAACGATCACACATTTCAACAAATCTTTACATGCATGCACTCACATATATAGGCAAGAATCTGCCTAATCACATAACAACCATAAATACATTACCCACCGAAATGGTTGACAGAGGAAGATTCACTGTTGTCTTTCCTCTTCACCGTGGGTAGGACTTGCTTGATTTCCTACAACA